>MU225315.1:132657-153937 GCA_018584345.1 Thuja plicata
AACATTGGAGGAAGATTGATTAGAGCGAAAGGAAGCTGAATCAGTCATTTCATCCTGGCTCCCATAGTTATTCTTTTCATAATCTGATATATCATTCAAATCAACTAAATTTTCAACCACGTCCTCAAACAAAGGAGTAGAAAATACATGGGAAACTTTTTCAAAATCAGGATAGCAAAGCATTGGCTGATTCACATCTATTTCTTAATCAAAGAGCGAGTTAGAAACTTCATTAAACCCATCATCAATTTCTGAATCGTAACCATCACCAAGGATGGAACATTCTGAATCAGCATCATTATGAGTTGAACAATCATCATTGATATGAATTTTAGAAGAAGCACAACTACAACTATCATTTTTAAAAAAAAAATCCTCAATGATCTCATCAAAATAATTAGCTGTATGAAAAGGTGTTGGTGTTGGGATTTCATATGCATTTCCATTTTCAAAATTTGACAATTCTTTATCCCTTTCTTCTACAAATTCTTCACAAATGCTTCCTTGGACACCCCCATTTAATGACATGGATTGAAAACAATCTTCCTTATTTGAAATGAGGATTGAAACTTTGTTGCTCATGTCTTTTTGTGCAAGAAAATCACTGCAGCAACTTTTGTCTGCATCGTAATCAGGCTCTTGGTGCTCATTAAAGTCTTCCTTAAGTTGAGACAAGAAGTCTGCATTATTGTGCTGAATAGAAGACAAATCTACAGACTGAAAGGAAAAATTATTTACTAAAGATTCATCTTCATCAATCTGATATTCATCTCCTTCATCATCAACATAATAAGATTGAACACCATCATAATAAGAACTAGATTCAGCACCATCTTCATAAGAACTAGATTCAGCATCATCTACACTTTAAAGATCAGATTTCTCAATTTCATCAATCCATCGTTTAACACGTTCAGATGCCTCTTCTCTAAGAGATACTGACCAATCAAGCAATTCTGACACACAAAGCTCTAGAAATAATTGCGCCCACTCTAATTCTAGGAAGTCAATATCAGCTATAAGCTTATCAACTACACTAGAAAACCTTTGATAAAATGAATATGCTGATTCCCTTTTTCTATCTTCTACCCTTTCTCTCAAAATCAATAGGGCCTTTTCTTGGATCTTTTGATTTATCAATGCAATATTCACTTTTCTACTAGAAATTTCAAATTCTTTCTCATGAATTTCAGACCTAGCAAACATATCTTCCTCCATGAGAGTTGGAATTTCCAGTTGAACTATTTATTCAACAATACATTCCATTCTTGAAAAAGATTTCTATCTGATTTCAAAACCATCACTTCTTTCATGAAACCACAACATATTTCTAATTTTAATAACTGAAAATCTCAACCCAGAAATATGACAAAAATTTGAATCTCTTTCCCTTTTCTTAGTGACTAGTTCACCTATGAAGGGAGTTTTCTTTTCAACAAATAAGAGGATTACCTGGATGAAATTTGCAGTAGCTACTCTTTTTGCTTCTTGAATTGAAACACTACAGATTTAGAGCCTTTTGTGTAGCTTCATCATGTTCTTTCTTCGTAGAGTCGCCATCTCATTGCAGAGGAGAACTTTCAAACAACAAAAGCTATCTGCCAAATTCTTTTCAATTCTAGGTTCATTCAAACCAGCAAAGTCACATAGTCTTTTCCTTCTTTTCGCTACAAATAAAAACACTTCCAGGCTATTCACATAGAGATTTGAACAAATATTAGATTCTTTTTCTTGACACTCTTTCTGGAAATAAGATTCTGGTATTGGTTCAAGAAAGCAAGGAAACATACATCTTAAACTTGCTGATCTTAATCATCAAATCACAACTGATAATCACAAATTACACTGGCACAACACAACCAAGATTCTCCAAATTCAAATAGAGTCGCCACCCACAACAAGTATGGGTTTAAGATTCACAAACCGGTCCAGAAATGGACAATGAACAATTAGTCATTACAGACTTTACAAACATCCATTTCTCCCGAGTAGAGTCGCCATTTTGTTAATGCGACTCGGATGGGCAAAAATCTTTCTCTAGTAGTTGTGAATACTTGTCTGCAACCAAATTCTGGGATTTTATTAAATATGATCTTTAAATAACCTTATCCCCACTAGAGTCACCATTTTGTTAGTTCAACTCAGATGGGAAAAACACTTTCTCTGGTAGTTGTGAATACTTGTCTACAACCATATTCCTGGGATTTTGTTAAATATGATCCTTAAATAACTTTATCCCCAATAGAGTCGCCATTTTGTTAGTGCGACTCAGATGGGCAAATCTCTCTCTGGCAGTTGTGAATACTTGTCTGCAACCAGATTCTGGGATTTTGTTAAATATGATCTTTTAATAACTTTATGCCCAGCGGAGTCGCTATTTTGTTAGTGATTTTTCTTGTATCCCTCGGTTCTAAAAGAGACAATGCAGACAAGACCTGGGGATTTTTGTCTATCTCACAAGAGTCAGCTCATTCTTGCAAACTGAGGGGCAAGAGAAGACTAATTGATGAGGATTTGATCCTCCTTCTGCTTCGAGTTCAACACACTCAGGTAGGTGCACCTAAAACATGATAAAATCTTCATATACAATGACTTACTAGCTAAACCTCATTTATGCAGATGTGACTTTGGATAGTTCTCAAACTTATAAGATATGGGAGTTCAACTCAACCAATCTTATGCAGGATCTCACCTATATGATCTTCTAAGAACTAGGAAAATGGCCAATGTGACAACAAGGATATTCACCCTTCTTCTCTTCGAACTCGGAGGCTAAGGTAGGCTAACCTATTATATTCACTTCTATAAGGAATCAACAAACATATTTGCACTATTCAATGCAACTTGTATACATTTATGCTCTTAAACAGGAAAGGAAAAATGGTTTGAATTAAGGATTTGATGATGAAAACTGCAAGACAAGAAAGGACCAGTGCCTTATCTATTGGGCAACAGAGTCAAATGAATACACATCTCCAAAAAACCCTCAAACTCCAAACATACAAAAACCAAGTGAAGTGCCTCACAAATCACTCTTCTCAATCCAATATCCAGACATCAAATTCATATGCAAATTTTGAACTCTCAAGGTTTACCTCTAAGAATTAATATCTCCTTGAAAGAAACTCAGAGATAAACTCACAATTACCATATAATTGGTGCATTAAAATGCCTTACAGATTAACACACAAGAATTGAAACGAGACATACAAAGACATCAACAAATATTGCATAGGGATTCCATTGTTCTTTTATTGAAGAATCATGTAATTCTGCATATTTACAAGACAAAGAACACAAAGAGATAAGACTCCATAACCTGGAAGCTGCCCAACAAAATAAATTTAAACATCCCTGTTACAATCAGAAGCAAAACCAGATATAGGAGAAAATGAAAAACCATAATTCATCACTGACACCTGTCTGTTCCCATGAAATATCTGCAACTGCTCAAACTGAAACTATGAAAATCTAATTTGATTTTCCCTCAATTGGTCTACAAAATCCTCTTCTTCATTCCGAGACCTTTCTGGCAACATATAATACTCTATAGTTTGGACAAAATTTTCCCTCTGAATCTTTAATTCCAGTTTGCCTTCCCGTGCATATTCTCATTTAAAAATTTGAAATATTTGCATTTGGAATAAATTATTTTCAATAGTTGAACTATTGAAATGAGACAAATTAAACTTTAAATTTTCCCTTTTTCCAGATTTTGTCTCATTGTGACACTTGTCACCTAGGCTTAATGGCTTAGTGGTTAGATGGTGAGCATCTTTCCATTAAGCCATTAAGCCAGCGCTTAGATCCTTTTGAAGCTGCTCACTTTTTAACCCACTTGCCATTTGTGATGGATTTAATCAAATAGTTCCATTGATTCATTATTTCTCCAGGATGCACCAAAACGCGACACTTGTTGCTTGGGCTTAATGGCTTAATGGTTAGATAGTGAGCATCTTTCCATTAAGCCATTAAGCCAACCTTTCATTTTCCTTGAACTTGCACACTGGTTAAACCATTTGATAAAATGAATTTAAATTTAAAAATATTTAGAATTTTCACATCTCATCAGAATGCGCCAAGTGTCACCTTCTGATTGGTCCGCAGGTCCACTTGGCGCCACATGTCAATTTCTGATTGGTGCCTCTAAACTACACTGGAATTGTGCCACTTGGCACCTACTGGGTGCCACATGGCGTCCTCTGATTCACTGAATGATCCACTGGGTGCCACTTGTCATTTGTGCCATGTGGACCAATGGCTTAAGCTTATCTTCCTTGCAACTTTCTCATTAAGCCATTAAGCTATTGGTTGATTTTGGCCACCTTGAGATGCATGCCCAAACATGCATCCTCCTAAGCCTAGTCATCTACCATGTCATCACTGCGGGCCCCGCCAAAATTCAAATATTACTCCCCAAGCATGATTTTCAAGGCAAGCTCCCAGCTCTTGTACGCTTAGGCATAACGTCTCCTTTCTTCTTCACAGTTATATGAGTGGCTTTTTGGTTATAAAGATTTCAAAATCCCATTGAGGGATACATGTGGGATATTGGTTCTTGGGAATTTTTTAAACCTTATGTGTATTTTCGCCCAAAATATGGGGCCCACTTCATAATAAACTCTCCAGTCTGCGCAGCCTCCAAGAGACCCTTGCCTTCAATTCAGATTAGATACAAAGCAGTTTACTATAAAAACATTGATGTTTTCTCCTTGTGCCCTGCATGTGGGATATTTCATTTTCACTTTTAAGCTTCCGAACTCTCTATGCTGAGTGATCTATTATTTTTACCCTTTTTGAAGGCTGGAAGTCTATATGGGTAATCTTCAAACAGGTTCCACACTTCCTGGATCGATGAACCGAACCTACCTCACTCATTTTTCACGCGGAGAGATGCATTTCATTTATTTTTCAATTGTTATAGATAGGATTAAATAACATAGGCTCACCAAGCAATCTGTCGATGTACAGTCCTTACCTTTGAAATTGATTGGCGGATTAACAGATTTCACAGGTCATATCATTCATCCTTTACAAAGAGGAAGCCATGTTGGCGTAACAGACCAATTGAGGAGGAGGGTACGAGCATCAATCAGTGAGAGCTTTCTCTAAAAGTCACAACATGCACATCTATAAATCAACAACAGGCCCCTTGCATTTGATTAATGCACAGCCTTCTATTGGGGAATGCGCTAGTTTTTCAATATCTCACACGACCTTTTGCAAATAAAGAACATGCCTAGTCTTATGCACCCATATTCAATGCATAACTCCTATACATTTGCTACGCAGGGTGTTGCTATTTGTATTTGATTTTAGTTTCTCCTCTGCTGACTTGCGCATCCTTTGAAGTTCCCATTTAGCAAAGGCAGGGAGGATGCCAACAACATTTCTAAAATTTGGCTTTACACCAGCCAATTGCATTAGCTTTGGAGGTTTCTAAAGTCTTATCAACAAATATATCTTGTGCGGATCCTGCAATCAATTCATTTCATGAGATGGCGTATCTTTCCTCCTTCCAAACATGTCTTCCACTCCCCATGTTCTATGCAGCTTTCTCATCTTATCATTGCGCAATTTTTTATTTGCTGGTCTTCAATAAATGCTTTTTTTCCTTTTCAAACTTGCACTGGCATTCCTCTTTTGAATGTTTGGCTTTTTTGAATCCTTTGCCTGCATGCCTTGCGCAGGCTATTCTTCTTTGTTTACCCTTTGTAACTTTCACCTTGCAGCCTTAGCATCTTCCATTTTAGAGAGACCTATAACATCTTCAGTCACTGGAACAAGCATTCCATTTTAGCACGGGAAGGAAGGCTGCTGGCGAAGGTTGTGGAGTTTGGCTTTACATCAACCAATGCATTTGATTGAAGGTTGTTGTTTAAAACAATTTAACTATTATGTATGCTGGCAAAGGTTGTCGAACTTGGCTTTACATCAGCCAATTGCATTATGCTTGAGAGTTTGTTTCCACGCGCAAGCAGAGTATCTTTTAGTATACCATGCCCTTATAGAGGCTGCTATTGACCAAGCAACATAAGCAAGGGTGATAGAACCATGGCGCAAAGGCAAAGGCTATGACATCTAAAGTTGCAGTCGATCCCAGGGATTTCTATAATTGTTTTTCCATGTTCTTCCTTATCATACACCAATGAATAAGATCCATCAAAATCTGCCATCCATTTGGAAAGAGAGCTTAAGCTCATCTTTCCAACCTGCAAGTTATTTTGACTCTTTGTCAGATTTATCATGACATCATTTAAAGCCTTAGGTAAATTCCCTTCATCCATGGATTTAATTTTACTTCCATTCTCACCTAATGCCTTCAAAATACTTTTTGAATAATCACGAGGAAACTTAAGATTGTACTCCCCTGACTTTCTATTCTCATTCATCATACATCTCACATCCAAACAGTCTTCAAAAATGTCATTAAATGCTTTATGAGCCTGCTTTTTATCTCCTACACTTAGAAGACCTTTCAAAAGTGTAAGGCCATTCCGTAAACGTTGCTCTAGGAAAGTGAGGTCCTCAAGAGCACAAGTAAATCTCTTCATAATTGGATCACTCAATAGAATTTATACTCTTTTTGTTCTTTCCTGTCCCAAAGTTCCAAAATCTGATCTGCTAACATTGAAAGAAAAATATAAAGCTTGTGGATAATATTGAGAAATCTCTTCTAGCAAGGCCACAAGAATTTCTACTTCATCTCTGTCAACAACTACAGGCATCTGAGGTATCCAAGATATAAAAAACCAACATGGTGTGCCCCTCATTTGTGCTCTGAATTCTAAATGAGTTTCTTTGTAATGACCTAGCATAGTTAACACTCTTGCAATGCCATGTTGAACTTGCATTGAATTATCCAACCGTACAGCCTTCATTATATATTTTAAAATAATGGAGGAGTACACAGATGAATGTGGTAGTCTAGCCATAGGAATCCCCTCTTTAATTCGAGATTGGACTTGGCTTTCCTACTGACCATATATTGTAGAAGTGAGAAGCTCATCACAGAAGAATGCAAACTTGAGGAAAACTTTAGCAAGCCTTTTAGGTGAAAACAGGTTGTCTTTTTCAAAATGTCCAATACTTGCAACTTCCCCCAACAAGCCTAAATATGCCATTTATTTCTGACATAATGGGAAAAGCCAATTTACAAGTGTCTTTTCATTTCAATCTAACTGGCGGCCAATGAAAATAACCTTTTATCATCTTGCAACTTGGTCTCATTTTCAGCAATTGGCCTCTGGAACTGGCCTAAAAAACTGACTGATTCAAGTAACTGGAATGTGGCACTGGGCATACACATTCCATGATTGACATTATTCCATACTGAAAAATGGTAACTGATGAAACCCAATAGGCCCAAAGATTTTAATCACCCAAGTCGCCTCTTTACAACAATTCTGCAAATTACCCTGTCCAAGAACAATGAATTGCATTTGGTTTCGGCTTTGAAAACATGTCAAAAGATGTCCTGCAAATTCGAGCCTCTGGATACTGGAAGTATGTGATATGGAGAATATGGATCTAGAAGGGTGGCTCGTGACAATCATCTAGACATATTTTTCGGCCCCTCAAAAGTAGCCACTTGAAGATGCAGAGAACTAAAAACATAAGGAATACTGATTTCCACAAATGGAAAGAAACTTGGAAAGTGTGCAAACAAAATCCTCAGGATCTGAAACCTTGCAAACTTGAAGAAAATTTGGTCTATAATTTAGGGAAACCATTTTATTGGTGTCACCAATCAAAGCATTCAAGATATAACCTCACAAACAGGGCCTCCGACCAAGCTATGCGACTGATCTGCATCATATTGTTAGAAACTACAAACAGAATCAGATTGGCAAATTGGACAAATGGATTCATCATGACCTGAAAATCATCAGGATAGCACATTTACATGCCTAGAATACAGGGGAGCTTTCAATTATCCATTTCATTCAACCGGGTGTAAAATTTTAAGACCTCAAAGTAGGTCATTCAGAAATCTGTATTTGGTAGTTTGGCACACTGATAGAAACTGCAAATGGAATGGGCTTAGCAAACTGACCAAATAGACTTGTCATGACCTGAAGATGGAGACTCAAGAATTATTTGACCTCTATAATGGAGTACAAGAGGAATTTTTTCAATTAGGTCACTAGGTCAAAAGTTACAGTCAGTCAAACAGGGCTTCTCAGAATTTTGATCAATTACACAAGGCATGACAACAACAAACTACCAACTTTGAGTGGTTTGAAAACTAGTCAAAACATATCGAAATGACTTGGGATTTAAAACATAGGTTCTTTGATATTCATACTAAACATCCCCAAAGTGGCATTCCATGACATTCAATAGGACACAAGATATTCAAATGTGAACTGGGCGTGTTACAGCAAATTGACACTTTGGTAGAAATGCAGATTTTGACATGTGCCTAAAACAAGACATCACGAGCTAACTCAAAACTTTAAATTAATGAACTGGGATGTCTTCATATGTCAAAACAAAAGTGATGAACACCTAACATGCATGGAAAAATCCAGAATCTCATAAGGGCAAATAGGCTCAAAAAGCACTTTAGGGGGTCAAAATGCAAAATTTTAATATGGTACTTCAAAAACCCTTACTGCTTTTTTCAGTCCCAACAGAACTTGCAAACACAAGGAAACCACTCATACAACTATTAGTCTTAGCTTAACATTAAAAAATAGTGATGCACAAGTTTAAGGAAATAATTCAACATATGATTATATTCATTAATGAGAATAATAATGGAAATAACCACCAAATTATAAAAAAGATATAATAACTAGTCAACTTATTAAAAAATGTATATTAAGTTTGAAATATTTTTTACAAGGAGAAAAGCTATCAACTTTTAATTATTACAATTATATTTCTAAAATAAGTGGACACTCAATATCAGATTATATGTGTATCATATTTTAAATTTCCTTATTTCTCAATAGCTCTAACTCAAAATCTCCAATAATTTTCCAACAAAAAAATAAATAGAAATATCTCCATTTAAATGGATAAATCTAGACATGTATCAAAGGAAAAGTATCTCCCTAATTAATTGGTAGCATTAGTTACAAGATTTTAGAGAATTACTAATTAAGCATTTAATATGTTATCGATTATCATGTGTATTTGGTTAACCTTAGTGTGTTTTCTACTAGGGATATGGTAACCTTGAATAAAAAAATGCATATATAGAGATGTACATCATATAGATGGCTTGAGTATATCACAAGGAGAAATTCTATCAATATTTGGTTTTAGTTGGATGTAAGTAATTAGTTGTGGTCATTATAATAGCTAATATTAAGATTCAATGCATGATTAATTCTAATTTCAAGGGGATCGAACTTCTAGATTTGTTTTTTGGAGTTCAGTTGGGTATAATGGTGTCTCATCTTGGCTTTGGATTCTTAATTTTCACCCTTGAGCATGAAGGAGATAGTAGTGGTTTGGGTTGGTGGTCAATTAGAATATGTCACAAATGCTTCTATAGATCCTATCAGTATAAATGAGTTGGTATATAATGGTTACATTCTTGGCAAACATTTTAAGTTTTTTTTTGAAATGTCTTTTTTTTTTCATAATGTACATACAACTATCACAAGAATGCTATGACTAGGTTGTTGTGAATGTGATGTCATTGTTTTGTTGTCATTAATGTTTTTCAATTATGTAAACATACCTTGGCTGATTAGATGAGGTTTTATTTTGATGCTTTGGTGAACCGAATTGGTGGACACTACATGTTGTGTTGTAATGATCTATCTTTGGTTGTGTTTATCCTGGTCTCATTCATATTGTAGCATAATGAAACACACTCTTTTAGGTCTAGACTAATCTAGAAATTGGTTAATGTGCTCCAGAAACATAGTATGCATTGTAACATGTGAATTATGTTATTTGTCTATGGATATAATGATAAATAGGTAGCATGTTGTTTTGAACGAGGAGTTTGTGTGTAGTCCATATTTCATTCCTTTCCGCCACGGGAATGTTGTGTGGTGACCCAATTCAAATGGTGTTTAGCCAAAAAATTTGCTAGGCCAACCTATTCTGGATTTCTATTGTTCTACCAGTATATATATAAGACATCTTTTTGGATCTGATAAAGGGTAGAAGATGTAAATTTTGAAGATGCGCATGTTGATTTTATTGTAGCTATGGTTAGAATCCAAAGGCTGACATAGTTAACATAAAGTTTGTGATTATATTATCACTGTGATAATACAATTCTATAATTATATTGATAAATATAATTATTAATAATATAATATATATTGATATTTTTTTTGGCAAAAGTGAGCAAGGCACTGAATACATTATTTATAATAATAAACTGGTTCGAGAGCTCAACTGGGAAAGAACCAGCAAGAAAACCCGATAGCCTTGCTTATTACAAAATTTCTATATATCATGATCCCTAGACATCTAAATAAAGAAAATACTAATCTTGACATTTCTATACATAAAATTTTTGGTGCAGAATCGCATACAGCCTGCATTGGAATATGTTCACAACCTAATACATTTCAGGCTAATTACATCACATAATTCTGTTACACACAAAAAATAACTCTGTGATCCAAATCATTGTACAAATGATAGAAAAATTCAAAATTCATATGCTAATGATTTGCATTTAGATCTGTGTATCCATCTTAGCTACAATCAGTCACTCCTCCATCACAGCAGATTCATTGGGTAAAGGTTCAGGCTAAGACTGAGGCGACCATCTTGAATTCCATCCACTAGATCACTCGACTGGTGTAATAGTCTCCCATCTGCTCCCTTGTTTGGTTTGTTCATTCATTTCCCAACCGGACCCAGTAGTGTCATCCATCTTCAGTTGAACAGGTTTAGTCATTACTCCTCAGCCTCAGCCCATATGTGGATTTTGCAGTGAAGGTGAAATCGAAGGTGCCCTTCCTTCCCCCAAAACATCCCAGTCATCACTTGGAGCAGCCACATTCCAATTTGTTCACAGAGTCAGAGGAGTGGGTCATGGTATGACTGAAGTATTAGACATTGCAAGAAAATCCAACATTGTATAAAATATTTTTTTAAATTTTTTCTTGCAACTGCAATCCAAGTGCACGAGCGGTTACATATAATGCATTATTCATGTACCTAGCACTCTATTTCTCTAGGGTCCATTTTATCCCATCATATGTGACCATAAAATTGTGCTTCTTCAATGGTTGATGCCATGAAAACAAACCCCCCACTAATGCTTGACCATTCCCTAAATCATAGTGTTGCATAACCTTCTTTAACTTATTCCCATCCTAGAAATGCTTTCTAACAACTTTAAAAATCTAAAATCTCAAGAAATTATGTAGATTGCAACAAGTCCATTGCATTGGACAAGAAAATTGAAACTAACCGAGAAGGGAATAAAAAATGCTTAGAGTTTGGTGCAAGGTTTTCTTCTCCAATTACCTGTTTAACTTCCCATCGAATGGAGGAAGAATGAACAACAAAAATTTCATCCAACATAGCATCATTGATCTACAAAGGTAGTACATCTTCTTCCATACTCAGAGAAATCCAGATGCGGTAGTTTTTGGGCAGCATCTCTCTATGAAACTTGGAGCACGACTCACATCTAACACAAACTTTTGTGAAGGTCAACATCTCCAGGCATATTACCACAGTATGCGATGAGAAGGTCTTAAATTAGGAAGACAATGTAATTCTTAGAAGGAGAATTAATTTGTTAGATTTTGTGCAATCTAAGAAAATAAATGAGCATTGTACAACTTTTCAAATTGTGTAGTGTTACACATGTAAACTGAATTGATCCATGTGAAGCTTTGGCATCGTATATCCCAATTGACACCCAAACTTGTGTGATGGAATTCACATGTCCCTACGGCGATTGTGTGAAGAGAATGAAAACTTATACACACTTACCTCATCAATTTGTACTTGTACACAACCTTTCATTATCTACCTCTATCAAACTGTCAATTATGTACTGCACGATATGATCACCTACCTCTTACAAATTTGTATGGATTGATCACCTTTTGAAGTTCAACATTTTCTGAAATAAAACTTAGCATATTTAATGATGAAATCACTACCCCATCACATCCCAAATTTGACAGCAAATTTGCAACTTTATTCCCTTCCCGGAGTGTGTGAGATAGATACACTTCCTAGCATTTATCTAAAAAAAATCCAAATTTGATTTAGGATATAATTAAGCTGCCATGAATGTGACTGTCATTTAATACAACTGTTAATAATGACCAAAGAGTCTTCGTCAATGTGCAATCGACTGTAACCTCCCTATTTGGCAAGTACTAGTCCAACAAATAAAGAGTGAGCTTCTGCAAGATTGTTTGTTCTTGCATGTAGGGGCGAAGCTATTGTTAGAGTAGTCATATTATAGCTAATAATTAATTAATTTAATTATTAGTCTATTATACTCTATGCTTAAGTTAAACTTAGGCATCTCATTATTCTTTAGGATTTTCCCTTTAGGGTTTCGGTATCCTTTCATAAGGATTCACTGCTTTGCATTTGAGTAAGGAGATTGTATTGTAATCATTTTTGTTCATAATCGATTTTCATTCTTTAAACATGGATATGATGTCTCTGGCCTTTTGGCTGCCATAGTTTTCTCTTATCTTCTTTTCTTCACTTCCTCCATGTAACAGGTTATGCATGCAGGTGTTCTTAGGAGAATAGGGTTTTTCCTATTCTAACATGGTATCAGAGCCATCCTGCAGCTAGCTGTTTGTGTTTGTCGAAGTGTATCAGAAGTTGGGGGTTTCCCTAGCTCTCCATAAGTTTTTTGTGTGGATTTAGGGGGACCTTTGTTTCTAGTCATTTTAGGCTCAAACAGACCTTACCGTTGTGCTTAGAACGCCCAAAAACCCGATAATCCATATAAGCTTGTCCATTTTGGACAACTTGCCTCTTAGGCAAAAAAAATTTGGTTTCTAGTGCCGTACGGGCACAGAAACTGAAAAAAATGAAAAAAATCATTTTTTTATATGTTTTTAAGTGTTTATTAAATGTCGCCAATGCATTTTCATTTGGCGCCGCCAGCACGCCACCGACGCTCCACTGCCGCCAGCCAGCGTCCGGCCCGCGCCACACTTTGTGGCCCCCGCCGCCTGACCCTCGCCACCCTCTGCTACCCCCGTCTCCCTATTCAGCATTATGGGGGGGGGTTCACCTATTGGTTCTATTTCTTCCTTGGTTCGATTGATCATCTCTTCAGACTTTATCTTCTCTACCTGCTCATGCACTTTAGTGGGGGTTCCAACAGTTACTTCTGACAGTGTTTACAGCTTCATGCTTTGGAGATGCTTCTTTCTCTTTCTTGTTCCTTTCTTTGGGACTTTCCCTAGATTGGAGGCTTAGTTTCCTTCATCTAGTTTATTTCTTGTACTTGGGTACCTGATCAGGCCTAGTTGTCGGGACCCATAGTTCCTTTCATGCATTTTGTTTTCATACATCATTTAGTCCTTAGCTGTTTAGCTTCTCCCTAAGTTACACTTAAGGGGGGTGTTAGAGTAGTCATATTATGGCTAATAATTAATTAATTTAATTATTAGTCTATTATACTCTACGCTTAAGTTAAACTTAGACATCTCATTATTCTTTAGGGTTTTCCCTTTAGGGTTTTGGTATCCTTTTATAAGGATTCACCACTTTGCATTTGAGTAAGGAGATTGCATTGTAATCATTTTTGTTCATAATAGATTTTCATTTTTTGAACATGGATATGATGTCTCTAGCCTTTTGGCTGCCATAATTTTCTCTTGTCTTTTGTTCTTCACTTCCTCCATGTAACAGGTTATGCATGTAGGTGTTCTTGGGAGAATAGGGTTTTTCCTATTCTAATAGCTATGAGTGCAAGTACATCACCCTGACAATCTTGAATACAATCACCCAAGCCTAAATTTCCTGGGTTTCCTCTGGAAGCCCCATTAAAATTGAGTTTCACAATACCTGATGTTGGAGGATAACAGTGCACTTCAGATCGATCAACTTTAATTGAACCTTTCCTGTCTATATCCCACCCTTTTGGAAAAATAAAATTTTCCATTCATGGATGACCATTCCATCCCAAGGGGTAATGACTGGATTAAACCTGCATTTACTCAAACTAGCATTGACCACCTCTGATATTGATCTTTCAATGCCTTCTAATACTACAATAATAGGAGAAGAATCTTTCCTGAAGATATGTTTATTTCTTTCCTAACAAATGGCCTAGATCAATAATGTTGGAGCACACTTCCAAATGTTAGTGAATAAGGAATTTATGTATAGGACCATCCATGATTGGAAAAGATCCAAAATGCTATTCGGAAGAGGGGTGCTAAACTGTAATTTTCTTAGGACAAATAACCAATATTCTTGTGCAAATGAACAACTCAAGAATAAGTGATCCATAGTTTCATTGCAATCATCATATAATAAATACTTAAATGGTGGTACAATACAGAGTCTCTCCACCCCGTCACTTGTCAAAGTTGTGTGTTTTATTGCAAGACAGGAAAAACAACCGGCTTTTGGAAGAACTATATGATTCCAACAAAAAGAGTATGCCTGGGAAGGAGTGTTGTCTGACCCAATTTGTTGTAGAATTCTATATCCCTCCTTGATTGAATAGTTTCCATCCTTTGTTGGGGCCCAAATTAATTTATCCTCTCTTCCCGAAAGGAAAACTTGCCTATCAGATAGTATAACTCGAGAAAGCAACCTATCCTGCTAACTCAATAGTAAATCATCTGGGTCATTCCAAATGACTTTTCTTGAAAATATGCAGAATTCTGAAACATAATGAATTAAAAGGATCCCCCAGTGAGTTTATGATGTTGTTATAATATCATTTTTATTTTGCATTGAAGTTAAAGGAGGTTGACCATTCCACAAGTCTCTCCAAAACTTAACATTGACCACATTGTTTACTTCCCAAGTCACATACTTAAAAATGACATCTCATGAAGATACCATAAAGTCCCATATGGATGAGCCTTTAGGTGGATCCAGGATTGATAATACTCGTGAAGGATCATTGTTATCCAAATTTGTTTTCTGCATAATTTGACACCATTTATTCTGAGGTTTAGAGTACATTTTCCATACTAGCTTGCCATCAAAAGCTCCATTTATTTTTGCCAAACCATGCACTCCTGCAAACCCCTAATGCTAGAAAATGTGCCATATCTTGAAGTGAGATAAGAGGAACTTTTTTCTCCTCATTCATGTTTCCTGTCGATAGAAAAAATCTTATCAATTTTTGAATTTTTTGAAGGACTGGTGGAGGATCCTTGAGAACTGCTAAATAATAATTTGGAATGGCTGAAAGCACTGACTTAATAAAATGGATTATACCTAAGAGTGATAACCATCTAGCTTTCCAAGCCACAAATTTAATCTTAATACGCTCAAGAACTAAAGACCAATAGATTGCTTTGTTGTGTTAGGAATAAGGTGTCTCAACCTTGTATATTTCCTTACATTTGATATTTTCTAAATGTCGGCACTTTGGACAATGTGTAAGGTAATCATGACTGAAATGGTTATGATGGATTCCTATGACAGTCATTAATATTTATAAGAGCTAATTGTGGAAGATTCGATGATGGGTGAATACATGCAAGACATGTGGAAACTGATCATGTTGAGTACTGTACACTCTTCTACAACCGTAGAAAAAAAATTTTAGGTTCCTATTTTCTCAGAGAATGGTAAAACCCTAATACGGCTGTCTTTGGAAAATGCCCTAAAAAGGGAAGTGCAGGATATAAGAATTTTTTAGGGTTGTGAATCTGAGTGAGAAGTTAGTGTATTGTTGGCATATTGTTATGATATCAGATTTGTCTTCAAGTGTCGATTATCTCCTGAAAGAACTTGCATTGTAAGCGTATTGTAAACAGTAATAGTTTTGATTAATACATTGTGCGGGTTTTGGAGTGCTGGGTTTTTTTAGCGAAAGGTTTTCCCTAGGGTAAATCATTGTGTCATTCTCATTTTCCTATGTATGCATGTTATTGTATTATCATTATGTAATTGCTAAGGGTTAAATCTGAATTAGCACGATCCTCTTCTCGGTAGTTTAGCGTAGGGAACTGTTTTCCACACACTTAGTTTCCTTTCATGTTGGAACCCATTAAGAAAGGTATCCAAGGTACATGGATGACAAGAAGTCCACTGAGAATCCCAAAATTTGAACAATTCTATTAGCTATTTCTTTATTGGTGTTAAATAAGTAAATCTTAGACTTTTGTGCATTGATTTTTTATCCTGAGACTATTGAATATAATTGTAATGTATGCTTCATCTATCTAAACACTTTAACTTGTGATAAGATAAATAAAAAAGTGTCATCTACAAATAAAGAGTGAGTGATGGAGATACTTGTGCCACCAATTTGTGCTCCATGCCAAGTTCCTAGAATATTCTTTTGTTTCATGATTCTACTGAAGGCTTTTGCCATGATGATGAATAATACTGGAGATAAAGGATATCCTTGTCGCACCCCTTGTGTACCATATTGGAGTACCATTAATAATTAATGAGGACCAAGCTCATGAAATAAATGCTTCTATCCATTTTCACCATCCCTTTGAGAAGCCCATTTTATGCAACACCTAGAAAAGAAATACCCAACAAACTCTATCATAGGCTCTCATCATATCCAGTTTCATAAAAAAAATGGAAGACTGATTTGTGTTGGAGTACCATTAATAATTATTGAGAACCAAGCTCATGAAATACATGCTTTTATCCATTTTCACCATCCCTTGGAGAAGCCCATTTTATGCAACACTTGGAAAATAAATAACCAACAAACTCTATCATAGGCTCTCATCATATCCAGTTTTACAACAAAATTGGAAGACTAATTCATGTTAATGGAATGAAGAACCTCGTGAGCCACCAAATCCCCCTCCATAGTTTCTCAAGTCAGGAAAAATCCACCTTGTTCAAGGGAGATAATGTTAGGAAGAAGATGTTGCATCCACAAATAAATGGCTTTAGTAATAATCTTATATGCTATGTTGTAAAGGCATATTGGACGAAAATCAACAAATGTCTTTGGATCCTTAATTTTTGGGATGATTGCAATACTAGTAGTATTGAAGTACTTGAACATGATTTTACTTTTCCTTGACTCCTCCATAGCTGAGCACTAGTAAATCCCATCCAATAACATCCGAACAACTTTGGAAAAAAAGAGTTGTGAATCTATCCGACCTAGGTCCTTTATCAGGAGGAAAGGAAATTACTACATTGCGTAATTATTGAATGATAAAAGGGGCCATAAGCATGTCATCTCTATTTGTGACACCATTGTGGGGATATATTCCATAATCCATTATATTGTGTATCTGAGGGTGTAGGTGATGTCACTGGTACAAGCAGATTCTGAAAAAAATTAACCCCTTCCGCTCGTATTTGTTGAGCATTAGTTATAACATTTCCCATGGCTGCCTCCTTGATTTCAAAAATTGTTTTTGTTGCTCTCTTCTATTTAGATGAAGCATGAAAATATTTCGTGTTTTTATCCCCTTCTTGTAACCATAATTCTCATGATTTTTGTCTCCAATATTCCTCTTCTCTACTACATAACTCTTCCCAGTCTTGTTGAAGGTCTTTTTGTTTGTTGTAGGTATCACTGTTCATACCATTTTGAATTATTTTACTGTAGATATCATACAATTTCTGCTTGACAACCCCTTTTTGTTTAAAAACATTCTTAAAGACTTACTTATTCCACTATTTTATATGTTTTAGCTTCATGGAAAATTGATGCATTTTAGAACCACTCACAAAAGGAGAACTAATCTACCATTGCCTCAAGAGAGCTTGAGAAATTGTAGGTGTCAAAGCCACATTATTTCAAATTTAAAAGATGAATGATATTGACTCGTGTCAACATTTCCTATTTTATTGATGGTAAGTGAAATTGGAAAATGGTTAGGTCTTGGCAAAGACAAAATTTCTGATTGAATGTTCAAATTCTGGAGTTTCCACTCTTGTGATAGAAGAAATCTATCCAAATGAACAACTATTTGTGAAAAACCTTCTCTCTTATTTGTCCATGTAAATGAGCCTTGGCTAGGATGGATATCCATAAGGTTATTGTTGTCAACAAAGTAAGAGAAGTATTTTTTAGTAATAACTAAGAGGGGGGGTGAATCAATGGCCTCAAAAATTTATCCTTTAAACTTTAATCCACCAATTATTACACCTCAGATTATTAAGTCCCTACAAGATGTATGCCTTGATATACTTAAAACAATTTACTGTCTATCAGTTTACCTTGTCTGTCCTTATTCTCCTTGATTACCGATAAGCAGCAAAACTCATTTACCAATACTTAGTAAATGTACAGAGTATACCAATCAATCCAGAAATGCATATGTGAAATGTAAAACAATAAAGTAATAAACCATACACACATAACACAAGGATTTTAATGTGGAAACCCTGTTAAGGGAAAAACCACTGGGACCGGTACCCCAAATTTTCACTCTTCTGAAGTTAGCCCTGTTAGGAGCTAACCCTGTTAAAGGTTACAAACACATTGTTAAGTGTGACCTTGTTAGAAGATTTTTATACATAGATTGTCACTAAGTATCTGGCACCTATGCTACCATCCTTGAATCAGTCTCTAGACTGTCAATAGGCTTTATGCTAATCTTACTACCATCCTTGAATCAACCTCCTTCTTAAACTGTCAATAGGCTTTAGGTAAGACTGATGCTACTATCATGAGTCAACCTTTTTGGTAATATGTTAGGATATACCTCAATTATAAAAGATGGTTATGTCTTTCTCTGTTAAGAGACTTAATGTTTCAATGGTTAAACTGAAACACAATGACCTATTTCTAATGCAACTTGAATTGCAGATATTTAGATCTATTTATGTACAATACCTCTCTGATCAATGTATCAATTTAGTTCCTTTGTACTTCACACTTTCTACTCTGTGATGTTGTGCTTCACTGTTCATCGGTGTCCGCAGAATTCTTTAGCTCTCCCTTAGGTTGATTGATCAGGACTACATGAAGTTTAACCTTCATTAGTTTCTCTTCAGCATATTCTTTCAATTCACTCCCCCGTGTATCTGAGTGCTTTTGGAAATGAATTATGATTGTCTCTTATATAGACATGATTTTCCATGATTCTTGATTCTTGGCGTGAAAAACAATCCAGCCAATTTTGATTTACAACTTTAACTCTTGATTTATCTCGTAGTTATCTTCTTGCCAACTGTGTAAATCATCTTTAAACCACTTACTTAACTGTGGTTGAATAAAACAAATAAAAAAACCAGTTAAGTCTATCTTTAAGCTCTGCCAGCTAGATATTTTGTCATTTTTTGATCTCTTTATTCTATCGATCAATTCTGTAGTTCGTTGCCAGTCACAACTACCAATTCTGTTGGTGTATCTTCAGTTATCTTCGAGATCTCCGTCCGTCAGGCATCATTGGATCTTGCTCATCGGGAAACATTGTTTTCAGCTTTTCAGGCATCTTGTGATTCTGCTTCATCGGGAAACACTGTCTTCTACTCATCGGGCATCACTATGACTTTATCTCTATCTTTATCGATGGTGTGCACTCCATCGGTGTTGTCTGTCATTTAGTGAATACTTGACTTTTATGCATTGTTGAAAGCATAACCATTGTTCCATTGATTCTCTAAAGTCTTTGGCATTATTTATATGACCATATAGATGATATCAAGTTGACATCAATGACAATACAAACCATTAACTAATTTAATGTCTTGTATCATCTTCAACTTAACATTATCAAACATTCAATCAGTTACATGTCATCAATCTCTCCCTTTGGCATTGATGGAAACTATATTATCACACTATACTATTTATAATACAATATGAAGTACAATTGTTGAGATTCATCAAATTACCAAACAGTTTGTTTTGATAACTGATAAAAAATTTTGACTACCGGTAAGCTCTGTGTAAGCTTAGATTTGATTCTTGCAACTTTCTTTGTTTCTTCTTCTGATGTGTTTTGACCTCTATTGGTGTCAATTTCTCTCTCTTCTTCTTTGATGTCTCTGTCTTGTATTTGCAACTTTTATACAAATACTATCCCTATGGATATGATCTCTCCCTATTTGGAGTAAACTGATAATAAATAGTTTCTGATGATAATATGAAATACATTCTCTCTCTTTGACATTAATGCCAAACAAATATTTCCACAAATATCTGACATTCTGTCAAACAATTTCTTCTATCCATAATATATTCCTTGAATTTACCTTATCCATCATCAATATAAAAATTTGCTCTGGTGCTTGGTTCTGATATATACCTGTCTATATATAGATGTAGCTTTGAAGTTCAACTTCTGCTTGCATCAATCATGAATGATATTCTGATAATATATGGTTGATGTAGCTTTCATTCCTTTTACTGACTGCTAGACATGGGTTTGACCCCTAGTCTTTTTTTTAGGTACTCAAATGTATCCTTGGACAGTGGCTTGGTGAAGATATCAGCCAATTATTCTTTTGATTGCACATATTCAAGTATGACCTCTTTTTCTTGAACTTGTTCTCTCAAATAATGATACTTGATGGCAATGTGTTTAGTCTTTTCATGCATGAATGGATTCTTGGAAATATTTAATGCACTTGTGTTATCACAATAAATAATTACTGGTTCTGTGATCTTCATATGCATACCTTCCAGCAACTGTTTGATCCATGCAATATTTGAACAATTTTTTGTAGCAGCAACATATTCTGCTTTGGCAGTAGACTGAGAGATGCATCCTTTCTTCTTGCTAGTCCATGTGACAAGTCTGTCACCCATAAAGAATGCTCCTCCAGTTGTGCTCTTTTGGTCATCAAGATTTCCAGCCCAATTAGCGTTAGTAAACACTTTCAGTTCAAATTTGCCTTCTCTTCTATACCATAAGCCAAATTCCTCAGTATTCTTTAGATATCTTAAGATTCTTTTCATAGCAGTTATGTGTGATTCCCTGGGGTTAACAGAAAATCTAGCAACAATTCCTACTACATGTGCAATATCTGGTCTAGTGTGTACAACATACATGAGTTTTCCTATCATTGATCTGTATAGAGTCTGATTTACCTATGTTGTCTTGTCCTCCTTTTTTAATTTGCATCCAGTAGCCATTGGTGTTCCAACAGGTTTGGAATCTTCCATCTTGAATATTTTTAGAACTTCTTTTATGTATTTGGACTGTGTAATGAAAATACCTTCACTTTGTTGAATGATCTG
>MU225315.1:157823-192744 GCA_018584345.1 Thuja plicata
ATACTTAGTAAATATGCAGAGTATACCAATCAATCCAGAAATGCATATGCGAAATGTAAAACAATAAAGTAATAAACCATACGCACATAACACAAGAATTTTAACGTGGAAACCCTGTTAAGGGAAAAACCACTGGGACCAGTACCCCAAATTTTCACTCTTCTGAAGTGAGCCCTGTTAGGAGCCAACCCTGTTAAAGGTTACAAACACACTGTTAAGTTTGACCTTGTTAGAGGATTTTTATACATAGAATGTCACTAAGTATCTGGCACCATGCTACCATCCTTGAATCAGTCTCTAGACTATCAATAGGCTTTATGCTAATCTTACTACCATCCTTGAATCAGCCTCCTTCTTAGACTGTCAATAGGCTTTAGGTAAGACCGATGCTACTATCATGAGTCAACCTTTTTGGTAATCTATTAGGATATACCTCAATTATAAAAGATGGTTAAGTCCTACTTTGTTAAGAGACTTAATGTTTCAATGGTTAAAATGAAACACAATGACCTATTTCTAATGCAACTTGAATTGTAGATATTGAAATCTATTTACGTACAATACCTTTCTGATCAATGTATAAATTCAATTCCTTTGTACTTCACACTTTCTACTCTGTGATGCTGTGCTTCATTATTTGTCAGTGTCTGTAGAATTCTTTAGCTCTCCCTTAGCTTGATTAATCTTGACTGCATGAAGTTTAACCTTCATTAGTTTCTCTTCAGCATCTTCTTTCAATTCACTCCCCCGTATATATGAGTGCTTTTGGAAATGAATTATGATTGTCTCTTATATAGACATGATTTTCCATGATTCTTGATTCTTGATTCTTGTCATGAAAAACAATCCAACCAATTTTGATTTACGGCTTTAACTCCTAATTTATCTTATAGTTATCTTCTTGCCAACTGTGTAAATCATCTTTAAATCACTTACTTAATTATGGTCTAATAAAACAAATAAAACAACCAGTTAAGTCTATCTTTAAGCTCTGCCAGCTAGATATTTTGTCAATTTTTGATCTCTCTGTTCTATCGGTCAATTCTGCAGTTCATCGTCGGTGACAACTGCCAGTTCCGTTAGTGTATCTTCAGTTAGCTTTGGGATCTCCATCCATCAAGCATCATTGGATCTTGCTCATCGAGAAACACTATTTTTAGCTCGTCGGGCATCCTGTGATTCTGCTTCGTTGGGCAACAATATCTTCTGCTCGTCGGGCATCACTGTGACTTTATCTCTGTCTTTATCGATGGTGTGCACTCTATCGGTGTTGTCTATCATTTAGTGAATACTTGACTTTTAAGCATTGCTCAAAGCATAACCATTGTTCCATTGATTCTCTGAAGTCTTTGGCATTATTTATATGACCATACAGATGATATCAAGTTGACATCGATGACAATACAAACCATTAACTGATTTAATGTCTTGTATCATCTTCAACTTAACATTATCAAACATTCAATCAGTTACATGTCATCAGTCTTGTATGGCTTTAATAGGTGGGATGATTCCCCCTGTTTTCTCTAGTTGATTAAGAATCACATTGAAATCTCCACCTAGAATGACATTCTGAGAATCTTGATGCTGAATCAAACGAGTGAGGAATTCCCACAAGCTTTGTTTTTCCTATGTTGAGGTGGGCCATAAACATTAATCAATGTGATAGAGGTATTGTTATGCCCTGCATCCCCGTCCCTACATTTTATGTGCAAAATGTTGGGTCCCCCTTTTTTTTGTTTTTGCTTAGGGCCTTGCTTTGTCTTTTTCCCTTTTTGTTTTCTTTCTTCAGGGTTTTCTCCCCTAGCGTTGTGTCTTGTTTTTTTTCTTTCCATCTCCGGGACTCTGGTCCCGGAGGTTGCCTTTTGTTGGAAACCGGATTCCAGACTCTGGGATTATTCGTCATGATGTTCTCAAGGAATATCATCACGGGGAATCCCCGGGCCCAGAGTCCAGAGGTTTTGCTTGTCCGGAGATTGCTGAAGGGGGAGGAAGATTGCCTTTTACTGTGGGTATAACTAGAACTTATCTGTCACTTTCACATTTACCATGATCAAAACTTCTAAGTACTCAGAGCGATTAACGAAGCGATTCCAAAGCGATTAGCAGAGCGTTTGCAGAGAGTTTGTGATAATCGATGCTTAACATTTCCAATTACTTTCAAGCAAGTGCAAGTGCTTCATGGTGGTGACTCTGACCAATTGACAACTCGAGCTATTGCAGAGCTCCTGCGGTAAATCCTCCCTCCCCTCCACCTTCTGCGCTCTCAGGTTGGTGTTTCCGCTTTCGCCTCTCTGGTTTCCCTTTGTTTTGTTTGTTTCATTTCGCTGTTTCATTTCTTTGTCTGGTTTGTTGTTTTCTGGTTTCGCCACCCGTTGGTGGGTCAGCTCTCTGCCAGAGGGTTGTTCGCCCTCTACACAGAGGTGGTTTAGCTGTAGATAGTTGGTTCGGCCTTGTCTGGTTTTCCTGCAGACGTCGCTCCGTGTTGTGTCTATGTATATATGTTTATACCTATGTATATTTGCGTGCATGGTTGTACATAGTCTTTATATATCCCTCAGCTCCATGTATATCCTTCCGAGTGGCTAAACAGGCTAGTTGAGTGACCTCTGTGTCTAGTTTTATGCCTCTGAGCTCGCTTCGAGGCAGAAAACCACCTGTTTGAAGCTCGGCACTCGGCTGGTTTCAAACAAGCAGTTTTCTCTCTCCTCCATAGAGTCTGTCAGAACCTCATTTATATCCCATGTGCGCAATCAATTCCAGCCAAGTGGCTTTCCCTTTTCGCACGTTCAGATAGTTGGCTCCGCCGTCATCGCCATAATTTTCATTTAATACCTATGCACGTGGCACCCACGTGGGCGTGATGACTTGGATTTTTACATATTCTCGCTAACGGTCATTTCCCCGAGCTTCGGGTCTCTTACCACCATCCATCCTGTGTCTTCACCTAGTGTGATAAAAATCCCCAGACCCGGATGTTTAATGAAAATTTTAAGATTACGATGTATTTTTCTTTTCGGGTATCTTTGCATGAAACTAACTTTTCAGGAAAAGAAAACGTCGCGGTGGTAAGATCTCCGGACCCCGGAGTAACTATTTTATTTTGATAAAAATATTCTGATGGTCACTCTGCCTTGTAGGTTCCCGGAGTTCACCTATCAAACATGTCTGAAGCATCTGCATCCTCCCTGCCCAAAAGTCCAGAACTTCCCTCAACGACCACCAGGGCAGCTGTAAAATCCAAGATGGAAAGGGCCCTGGAGAAACTGCCCCTCACCATGAAGTTCGTGTAGAACAATGTCATCACGGGCTCAAAGATTGAGTCCAAGGTTAAGCTTGTAATCAACACTAGTGTCAGAACGTGGGCAGAGATGCAAGCCTTGGTAAAAGTGATGCACATCCAGCGACAAGCTGGAGATCAATTAGCGATTAACATCAGAGGCTCCAGGATCCTCCGGGAAGCTTGCTTCCCGTGCTCCGTGCAGTCTCTGGAGCTTGTCCTGACGCTAGCGGCCAACTACAACTCCTCTTTTTGGGCTGTTATGCTTGCGGCCACAGAACCCACAGGATACCCCACTCCTCTGGTATCCCTTGACCCAGACACATTCTGGGCAGGATTAGGAATCCCACAATTCGACAGAGCTACGGTAGTTACAAGGACTGATGCCTTAGCTCAGTTTACACAACTGGAGGATGTTGCCCGGGTGTACATGAATACCCACTGGCTTAAGGCCCCAAAGAGGGACCCAAAGAGGATGAAGATAGAAATCCCCCACTCTGAATTCAAGGAGAGCATCCAGATGGGGATAATAGCATTAGCCCGGGTATTTGGGCAGCCCTCCACCCAGGAGTTTTCCAAATGGATGTACTATTTCCTCCTTGGTATCTCCACCAAGGGAGAATTCTTTGACTGGGCCGCAATAATCTCTAATCACGTCGACTCCCAGTTCCTTCAGCTGGACAGGAAGAAGAAGTTTTATGTCTTCTTATGTTTTCTGGGCCCTAGCACATCAGAGGCCCCATTCCAATGGCCTACTTATAGATGGTGTGCTCGGGATTGGCCTGGAACAAAAAGAACCGTGGGACCATTTCCCACAAATTCAATGGGAGGCCAGCTTCCCCAATTTCTGCCAGGTAAATGACTCGTTCGTTTACTACCATCTACTTACCCCCACCCGGGATGCCGGATACCGCCTGTCCTTGGAGGTGATGAACTTGGTCCAAAATTATGGATATTATTATATTCAATTCCAACAGCACACATACATTAGGGTCACTGGCTTCTCTGGGAAACCCTACTTGTTGCCCAAACACTCTGGGGACAAGATCGTGCTCTTGGAATACTGCAGGCAGCTGATGGAGGTGCATACCCTCTTCGCCCTCAAAAAGATACCCAACATTCCATTCCCAATCACCTGTGGGAATTACACCTGCAGTCTGGCCACTGCGAAGGAGGCAAACAATGAGCTAAAAAGTTATAAATTGCAGGAATTCTATCTGGCGTGGAAGAACTTTGATCCACATGGGAAAATAGCAATGGCACTACCCCGGGCTTCAGAGCCCCATCATATACATATGGAGGACTTCTGGGAAGATTGCCAAGATGATGTGGAGGTGTGAAACCGACACTATGTCAGGATGATGGCCGGAATGATGCAACTGTTGAGACTCCGGAGGTTCCCAGAGGATTTCTCGGACACCACCCCCACCATCGACCCCCAGTACAAGGCCAAAGGGATCGATAAAATGGCTTTGCCACCAGTAGATTGGACCGCCCAGGAGGGGCCCATGATTGAAGACTTCACTAGGGAGGTGGTCGAGCGAAGTCACGCCTATTTCAAGAGGGTGTGCCCTTGGAGTATTCGTCAAGCTCCCCGACCGGCGCCAAAGTTAACACCATAGCCGGGACCCAAATTGACCCTGGGGGCTGAGACTTCTTCATAGGGTGCAGATAAGGGAAAAGGGATAGACACGACCCCTCCTGTGCAAGAAGTCCCAACACCTCCCCTACTGTCGAAAGAGGTGCCGATAGAAGAAGAGGCCACAGCAGAAGAAGTTGAGGCAGGGAGGACAGATGAGGTCCATGCCACCGAGGAATCGCAGCCGCAAAACACCGGGGAAGAATCAAGGGAACAAATTCTGGCAGGAAGGCCACCCCTCCCCCCTCAGTGGCTGGTAGAGAGCAGGAAAAGAAAGGCTCAGTCCACCCCTATGATTCCTCTCTCCTTAGCGGAAATGATGGCCCAAGCCGAGGCCCCGCCAAAGGCCAAGAAAGCCTGGACAGCTCATACTCTTCGAACTGGGCCGGGCAGAGAAATAGTTGCCGTTGTGGCGACACCTCCCCCAAACGCCGATGAAGCAACCGCAGATCTCACAAACTACATTGTTGCAGAGGTATCCCTAGGAAAAAGGGGAAAGCAAGGTGAGGTAGATTTGCTGAAGGAGGCAGCAAGGGCAGTGGAGGCCTGATATGAAAAGGAAGCCTAGAGGCTCAAGGCTGAAAAGGAAAAGAACGCAAACCTTGTGGGGTTTCTTACTAAGCTGGCTTGACCAATCAGCGCTGCTCCTCCAGAGGTCTCCACCTCAGAAGAATTACCGCAGAGTGACATAGACTCCCTGCGAGTGATGAAAAAGAAAGCCTAGGCAGTGGACGAATGGGTCACCCTGCAAATAGGAAACACCCGGCAGTTCCTGGCGTCCACCCTCCCTGATTTTTACATGGCCCGACAGGTTATTCATCAAGTGAAAGTGCTTATTAAGCAGTGGGAGGGTGACGCCAAAAATTACCACGCATGGAGGGCGGAGCTCGAAGAGCTTCTTACCTTGGGAGAGGATATGGTTTCCGAATCCAGAATTTTGGGTGAGGAATCATTTGATTTTGTGAGAACCCAGCACTCCAAGCTTGACCTCACATTGGAGGTGACCAAGCAACTGGTAGGGTCCTTACAAGATAAGGTAAATATGGTGAAGTATTCTTCTAATTTATTTAAGTCTTTTGTAATAAAGACTTCCGGGGCTGATCCCCTTAGCACAAATACATGTACCCCCGAAGATTCAATTTTAGGGAGTTTTGATAAAATAATGAAGTCTCGGTATCAATCTCCGGAGGGGATGGATGGGGCCCAAATGGAAAGATTAACCCACATGATACTCAGTGGTCATGACATGGTGAAGATGGTAGATGAATTCAAAGAAAATGTTCCGGACTTGGGGGAACAAGTTGAAGTGGCCAAGCACAGAAGGGCCGGCCTGAAGGATATCGATGAAGATGGCATATCTCGCCTCCTCTAGGCTTTCAACGACAATAAGAAACCGTGAGCTATCTCTGGGGGCTGGGAGAATTCAAGTGTTAGGTGTCCTTTATTCTTTTTGGGACTAAAGTTCCTGGATCTCAGAGTCCCGGATCCAAAAATTTTGTATTCTTTAAAGAGATCCGTGTCCCGGTCCCCGAGACCAACCGGTCACTTTCAGAAGTGGTTAATAAAGACTGTCAGAAGGTGGTTGGCCACATCAAAGGGGCATCGACTTGGCAGTTGGTTTCTAACAGGGTGGTCTTCTCGAGGTGCTGCTCAGAGGTACACCTGGCACATTGGAGATAGGGCGCTGCATTTCCCATTTATGCAACATGTAGCCTCGGTCCCCGGGGGAACAACTTCCTTCTTTCTCCTCTTCGGCTCTCTTCTCGAGATTGATTCTTCCAATGTATATTCTTATCTTATTCTTCTGACATGGCAGACCTATTTCGTCTCTAGATCTTTTGTAGGGTGGCGTAGGTAGTACCGGCCCCCAGATATTGTATTTTATTAGAACATGATGTAAATAGGGTTAGGGTTAGAAGAGAGTTGTATAAATAGCCCAAATGGCCCATTTCCAAGGGTCAGCAAAATTGATGATTTTGTTGTCCATAGAAATAGAAAAGTAATTTCTCTTTTTCAAGTTGTAGAGCTCAATGCTCCATTGATCTGTTCTCAATAGTTAGATGCTCCCCTGGAGCCACCGTTGTATCACGCACCAGTGCTTGCTGGAAGGAACATTAATAAAGAAGGAAGAATTCTTGGCAATGATATTGTTGGCATTCCTGCTTCTGAGTTAATGGTATTTCATGTTTTAATGTTCTTTATGTCTTTTGCTCTGGTATGTTAAAGTAGATTAACGAACTCTTTACTCCCGCTACTGATAAAATGCTAGCTGATGGTTATGTGTTTCTTTGGTATTTAGTGTAGTTTATCAGAGTATTATTGATGTTTCAGACATTTCAACATGACTGTAGTTAGATGAAGTGTTTCTAACCCTGCAGGATCTTTTTCGCTTTATTTGGTAAGTGTAGAATACTTGGAAAAACCTTACTTTGATCGAATCTCTGGAGAAAATGAGTTGAAGAAACCAGCTATCCCCCTCAAAAATAGTCACCTCTCCCAACCGAGCCCCGCACTGTCGTGACCCGACACCCAGGTGCTTGAAGGCCCAGAGGATTTATTTCCCCTAGACAACCTTTGCAGGCGGAGTTGGTTGGTTTCCCTGGAACCCGGTGACAACTTATGACTATTGGCGGACCCGATCAGCAAAACCCCGTCAACAGGTATCAAATTCTTCCATCTTCAACAACTGCCAGTTATTATCCTACTGTATAAGTTGTCCTTGATTTTTTTGAGAATTCCATAATACTGCCAAGCCTCCTAAGGCTCCCACCCTTTGAGAATGCACTGAATCCCAATTTGGCCATTCAGCAAATGTCTTTCCCTAAGTTACTTGAGAAAGTTTAGTTTCCTATAGTAGGACAATATCTTCCTTCATAGAATCAATAGTTTTATTGATCCTATGTCTCTTGTCAGAGGCATTAATAACTCTAACACTCAAAGAGTTTATCTTCATTGATGACAAGTAGAACCTCTCATTCTCCTTGTCACTCTTTTTGTTACAACAAATTTGTCATCCACTGTAGACTAAATTCTTGCTGCTATTTCAATTTTTATCTTCATTCCTTTTGGTTGACCTCTCGTCGTGGGTGTTTTGGGAAGGTGATGACATTGTGCCAGAGATTGAGATTTTGAAAGAATATGATTATGTTCATATGACCCCATAGGACCAACTACCTCTTTTTTCTTAGCTCGCTTTGTTTTGTCTGAATCATCCCTATCGAAATGTAGTGCCAACCTTTCATGGCCCAAATCATATGTCAATTTATGTACCTACTAAATAATACAATTATGCTCACCCAGGTCATCTTCAAATGAGAATTCCAATGGCATATGGACAGAGTCTACTTGATCAACTTGCCCTCTCTCCTTGCCATCAGGTAGACCTAAACTATTGACATCTTCCTATAGTATTATTTCATCCTTGTATTCTATTGTTGTGACCCTATTTATGGGAAGTGATGTCATTTGGACCTAACAATACCCAAGCCCAGCGTGCAGATTAACAAGTTTTGTTGATACCTCATTTTCAACTAGAATCACTCCTTCCTCCTCAGCTATTTCAAATATAAGTTTAGTTGCTAACTCTGTAATTATTTGGTCAACCATTTATCAAACCTTATAGTTTGACACTAATTTTTATTGTGCATCCCATATGTTCTATGTAGGAGAATGTTGTGTCCGGGAAAAAATTATGATGCATTAAAAGGTCCATAGCAGATGCAACTAAATTTGATTGGGTAGTTTTAATAAAACCTGGTATTGGTGGCTAATAATACGTATTTGACCATAAAGAAACACTGTGGAGAAAGTGCATCACCATTTTTAAGAGATATGAAATCTTAACAGACATATCCTAAGCCCTATCCACTCTCTCTAAATCTTGATTTAATATCTGGCCCCATGGTAGCATTAACTGTAATGTGAGACCCCAAAATGTCCTTATCAACACATGTTGTAGGATTTGAATTATGATCAGGACATAACATTGTTGCTCCATGCTTAACTACTTGACGTTGTATATTGAAATGACCAAGTTTATGTTGAAATTTATGTACAATAGATTCATCCTGAATAATAATGTTCTGGACCCATGTCCCCAACTTAGAATTGATAGTAAGTTCATTTGGAGGTTCTTTATGCACATCTAGAAGAAGACAAACTCTGACTTCAAGGTAGGGATATTCAAAAGGAATAAGGTCATGCCTGAGAAAGATCCCCAATCTATTTGTAATTATTTCTATGATATTTGGGTCTCGATATTGTAGAGGAAACAAACGGGATGAAATCCAATATGGAAGAAAGTGAACACCCTGAGGATCTAGTTTAAAATTTTGTACTCAAAGCATGGTAAATAGGCCAAAGCCTTGACAAAACCAGCCTTTCTGCTTATTCACTAAATATCTATCCTCTTTTGAATTAAATATAGAAACAAAATACTTCGACTCAGGGTCCAAATAAAATATTTATTTTAGCCCCACCCAAGATGAAGACGCTCATTCCTTGATATAAGAAAATAACAAAGTAGTGCTAGCAAACTTACCTATAAGCATTGTATACCAGAGAAAACCAATGTGATGAGGCAACAAATGCTCAGGAAGGGTAATGAGAAACTAATTTGAAATATTCCTATTAGCTTCCTATATGTATGTTGAGTTATTAAGATTCCTTTTCCATACCTGAACAAATTTATTTGGATTGAAGGGGGCTCTAGGTAAGTGAAACATAAATGACCCTGCGATGTTACTCTTGAGAGAATAATTTTCTCTTGTAGCAGTAGGCTATTTTGAAACATTCACTATTTCCTTAGCATCACTGTCATTACACACAACCACTCCTTGCTCCTTAGCAGAGACACCATTGGTTGAGATGTTTGGAATTGGTGATCTAGGGGAGTGCCCTCACAGATATCAAAGGCGGGTTGTTTTTGAAAAGAGTGTCTTGCAAGTTTACCATTATTACTTGACTTCTTGTTCCCAATAGGAATGCGCCCTCTCCTGGGTCTCCGATCAAGCGTCTAGTTCACATTTTTAAAATTCTTATTTTCCATCCCAAGTCCATTTTCAAATTTTGACGCATCTCGCGTAGAAGTTAGTGTTGCACGATGAAGCTATCCATCCTTTTCTTGTCTAGAAGTTTCTCCTACTTCATACAAAATTATTCCTTGCAACAACACATTGGCCATGATGTTGACATTACATGGTACTTCTCCAACCCTACTTCCTGGCATACCCACTCACAGATCTGTTCTATCTGATGACTTTAAAGAAGGTAATGCACGACTACGCTACACATGAAATCAAGGGTTTACAAAGAATGGTTTTGCGGGATGTACCACAACTTTACAATGAAATATTATACTAATATCTTTTCCATCTTGAAAATTTGACTGTCTTTTGTGAGGATTCAAGGTATTTTTCTCCACAAATGTGCAACTCTGAAACCTGAAGTCTTTATGCACAGGTGTGGCTGGTTGCACAATCAGAGGGCCACTAAAGATTTGGGCAAGATCTTTATCTAGATTGCAATAATACCTGTATGTATCCTATTTCAGATCTTTCTCTTGTAATCTATTGGTCCCACAGCCTTCTAGAACCCTACCATGGTCACTCCTACCATTTTCGTCCTGTCGCTCCTGCTCCCGCCATCGCGTCTCACCAACTTACTTAATATTGATATTATATTAATATAAATATTTAATATATAATTATATTAATATATATTATTAAGAGAGGCATCCCTTAGTGAAAGGGTACCTCTTGCATATATATTATGAAATATGTGATCTCATTCAAAATGTAATGATTAAATGAGCCTAAACCTAACATGTATCATAGCGGGTCATTTTATAGGAATAATCAAGAGTACAATGCCCTTGCAAGAAAATGGAAGGATCCACATGGGCAATGGTGTCATGGGGTTTGATGCTTGGACCGCACGGACTATAGAAAGATCTGAGTCAATGTGTCTTGAGAGTGAGATCCATGTGCGTAGGATAAATTGAGATTGAAGTACCCTGATCAATAGAGGTCCCCACTATTTTAGATTGTGATTCAAAATTATACAGTCCTTGACGACAACAATCACAAGCTTGTGTGGGTGTGGATTGTTCTAATGAAAGACATTGATATAGATATAAGAAAGCATGAAGTTGGATATCTTAAATCATCAAGATAGAGTTGGTGTATGCTTATGAACTTGATCGCCCAAATACTAGAATCATATCCCTCACGTTGAAGTAGTGGGCGACGATCCTAAAGAGAAAAATTGACTGTCACAGCTACAATCATACAAATATAATCATCCTAATCAACTATTGGGATGCTCCAATGGGTTTGAGCAATGATTTGAACTAGAGGGCACAATATCAAAGATTAATGGAGCAGTGTTTGAGTTGTTGGTGAAATTAGTGACTAATCAAGGAGAGAGATTGCCACATACATATTTGGATAAAGAAAAGAAGATTATCTTTGGTTGTCCCAGGTGTGATCATTGAGAAATCAACATCCTTCATTGTAGATTATCTAGAGATAGTGCAATATGATTGGTTGCAAAAATCTGTAGTCTTTCTCAGAGAATATTATGATATTTGGAATTTTTTTTTGATCGCACACACTATAGAAATCAAACTCATCGATGTTTACACTGAGAGAACTTGGATGTTAAGTGATTGAACAAATTGAATCATCACATTGATAATGAGATATCATTGTGTGCCCAACATTGTCAAGGGGTTTGATCCCTACTTTCTTGCATTAGAGTCATTCATCGCAAAAGACATCAGAGTTGACATGAATAATATTGAAGGACATGAGTTATTACTGTAGGAAATTTCAATGGGACCAACACACCATTTGTGATTGCCGCAAATATTAGCTGGGTTCACTGATAAATTTTTTATTGAAGATACTATTGTTCTTACTTGTAGGGTCATGATTGTTTGGTCTTCCATCCCCTATGATGAATGAGCTTCCAAAAGGATTTTGTGGCTGTTTAGGGATGTTTTGGTGTGAAAATTCCTCATTTGAGAGTTTGATAAACGAATCTTCTAGAATGTGGTCATTTGCAGATACTTTCTGGTAATTATTATGTTGATTTTTTATTTCTATCTTGATCACTTGGACATACACTAAAGTAGAAATATGCCTTTGTAAATTATAAACATGGTGCTCTTAGTTCATAATCGACTTCCATAGAGTCATTTTCATGAGTCTTTCCCTCGAATATTTTATTATTTATTATTTGAGTTATTGGGTGATACTATGAATACCTTCTACATAAAATGAAGGAGATGAAGACAAATGAGGTGCCATAGCCCTGGAATGCCATAGCCCCTAATAGGGTCTGAAGTCAACAAGCTTCAAAATGTGTATTGTACCCCGATATGTCGATGACACTGCCACTAGAGATATATTGTATCCTGACTTTGCAGAAGAAAAATAGGTCATGATACCCCCATCAAATTTGGTTTGTGATTGATTATTCTTCTCAGAACATATGATGGGTCATAATAATTTATTGTCGAATAGGAATCCATGGTCATCCTTTCTAGTTATTAATTCTAAAGTGTATAATGAGTTTGGATCTCTATGAGGTGTCTTTAGTTGTGGATTCTATCTATAATTACCTTTGAGAAACCACTATGTGTTGTGTGTTTTTCCATGCACACCAATGCATTATTGTTTCAAATTATGAAGATAAAAGTATCCGAGTGTGGGATATGTCCAAACGTATAGAGAGCATGGTGGGTTCTAGAATATTTTTGCACATCCAAAAGTGAATATTCTGACAGTTGGGCATGACAGTGTGATGATTGTATTAAAATTAGAAAGAGAGGGGACTTCCTATGTACTCTTTGAGGAGTGAGATGGTAGATCTCTTGAAGAGGAAGAGTCTATATAGATTGACTAGTTTCTTCGAAGATGAGGAATTAACATTCAAAGGGAGTCTGATAAACCTACAGAGGCAACCTTGGACGAGAACATTAGGATGTTGATGTTAGTGGTTAGAGTTGAGAGTGAGTCTCAACATAAGTGATCTCTAAAGATGTACTATAATGCATTCTTCTCTGTGAGAGAAGTTTGAGGTGTTAGCCCTTGTAGCATTTTTCTCTAAGACAGAGAAATTTGAGTCATTAACCCTTGTAATGAATTCTTCTCTATGAGGGAGAAGTTTTAGGTGAAAGCTCTTGTGACACACTCTAGGAGTATCTATGGTGGAATTACCCTCTAGGAGTAGACATGGTGGAAGTCATGTGAGTGACTCCATGACTAAAAACTTGTGTTGAGTCATCCTCTAGGAGTAGCTATGGTGACCGTCATCGTGAGATGACAACATTAAGTGAGTGATTCCGTGATGAATACTTTTGTTTTTTTACATTTCCATTCATGGGAGTATCCATGAAAAACCCACCCTCTGATATGGTTCATGGTGGATTCAATGTGTGCGATGCCATGACAACACGACGTGAGAGAGTCTGTGGTGATTTTCTTGTACTTGTGTGTTTTCCCCTCTGGATGAGCCATGATGGATATCATTGTGTGGTGACAATCTAAAAATGATGAATAATTGTGCATCTTACCATCATTGTGAGGTGATGATCTCATGATGATAGTTGATATCTCATGAAGTAATATTTATGGATAGCCATAATGGTGGATAAAATGTTGTTCGAAAGCTACAATGTAAACAATTGTTGTTTTGTCATTGATGTCAAACCTTAACTGGTGAGACTATTTCTATCTATTTGAGTGCCATATCTATTGATTGCTGAAGAAGATTTGAAGGCAAGGATAACAAGAAAAATGAGTGAAATGGTTGAGTTATGGGAAATTACAAGGGTACTTGATCAGTTGGTACATTGGCAAGGTAATGTGTTGTTTATCTATAACACTAAAATGAAGATGTCATTTTACTGGTAACAATTTATGCCGAGTGAATTTTGTGTCGACTGAGAACTTGTGTATGCTAAGCATAATTTCTAGTGTCGACTGAGCGCTAGTAAATTGCCGGAGAAAATAGTGATGACCGAGTGGAAGAACACAGTGTCGGCTGAGCACCAGTATTTTGGTAAATGTTGAGATTTGAGATCTCTGGCTGACATAATTGAATCTATTAGGATATGTAAATTTAATTAAGGATAAGCACAATTGGTCCACACTATTTAATGCATGGGCAACCGTATTTAATGCATGGATTCAATATTTAATTAGTGATTGCTTTGGAGAAGTAAATTAAATATAAATGATGGAAAGATCTGTTGGATCCAACCTAACCTAAGATCTATGATCTTGATTAAGCGACACAAATTTATTTTACCTAGATGAAGAGGTATAAGATAACCTCGACGGGTTATTCAAATTGTGAGATGTGTATGCAAGAGGATTGCATGGTTAATTAGCCAATTGGCATGATCTAGTAGAGAAGGCTGAGAAGAGAAGTAGAGAATTTTGAAAGTGATTGCTTGACGGATTTCCAAGCAGATCTAAAGATTGAAATGAGAATGGAGGCCACTCAGTGAATTAGCATTAGAGCTTAACTAGATCTAGATTTGCAAAGTAAGTTGTATGTATCAGATCACACCTGTTGATTACTTTCTAACCATTGTATCAGTCAAAATCCTTTAACCAAGTTGACCTAACAATCATTGTATAAATGATTTGAGAAAGGTGACATTCAGGTGGAATGTTCTAAGTCATCTAACAAGGCCACTCCTGACAAGGTGATTAAATCCTTTATCTAGGTCACATTTAGCAATGTGTTTTGTAACCTTTAACAGGGTTGGCTCCTAGCAGAGATCACTTCAGAATAGTGAAAATTTGGTAGCATGTTACTGGTGGTTTTTCTCAAATTGGGTTTCCACATTAAATATTAGTGTCAACTTCTGTGAATGCTTATGTTGTTTTTTACTATTAAGTTTCTGCAAGCTAATTACATTTGAACAGTAAAGTGCATAGTTATGTTGTTGATTTATACTGTTGTTGTTGAGCAGTTCTGAGTTGTTTAAAGTGCTATAAAGTTTCAACTGTTACATCTAGACCTATGGATAACTGATTCACCCCCCCCCCCTCAGTTATTCTAAATTCATTCTAACAATTGGTATCAGAGCTTTGGTCTCTTGAAAATAGTTTGAAGGTACTTGGAGTGAAAGATCAAGATGTATAAAANTTCCCCCCCCCCCCCTCAGTTATTCTAAATTCATTCTAACAATTGGTATCAGAGCTTTGGTCTCTTGAAAATAGTTTGAAGGTACTTGGAGTGAAAGATCAAGATGTATAAAAAGGAGGTACCAAAGTTGAACATAGATAACTTCCCTACATGGCAGAGTTTGATGAAATTTCATCTAGCTGGTATTGGTGATGCTGCTAAATGCTATATTGAACATGATTATGTATTACCTACTACACCTCTCCCCACTGAATAGTTAAGAGAAAAGTAGGAACACTAATAATGGAGAAAAATGTTGCATAGAAATATTGGAGAGAAGCTGTGAGTACAACAGTCTATACCCTAAACATAGTACAAGTCAAGAAAGGTACTAATGCTACACCTTATGAGCTATGGTATGGATATGCACCTAATGTAAGATATTTCAAAGTTTTTGGAAGTAAATGCTTCATAGTGAAGGCTAACAAAAATAGAAACTTGATGCTAAAGGTAAGGAAGGGATATTTCTTGGTTATTCAACTAGAAGTAAATCATATAAGTGTTTGAATTCTAACACTAACAAAATTGTGGAAAGTGTAAATGTTAGAATTGATGAATATGCAGAAAGAAATGAAGCAGAATGCTTACAGGAACTTGAAAGTTATAAATCGTTTATCTATTTGGATGAGGAAGATTCTAATGTATTACCTGAACCTGAGGAAGAGGTTGCCAAGAAAAAGCTAGCACCTGCCGAGTCATAGAATGAGGTTGCTGGGCAATAGGAGGTAATTGCCAAGCTATCTGTTGGAGATGCAGAGACACAGAATTAACCTAAATTGAATAAGAATAATGAGTTTGAAGCAAAACAAGAACCTATTCTAGCAAAGTATGTAAGGAGGCACCATAAACCTGATCAAATCATAGGATCGAAGGATTCTATAGTTATGACAAGAAGTAAGTTGAGAGACGGTACTTGCTTGTTATGTGATTTTGAGCCTAAAATAGTAAAATATGCTTTAAAAAATGAAGACAAGATACAAGCCATGAATGAAGAGATCGAACAGATTGAAAAGAAAAAAACTTGGACACTTGTACCTAGGCCGAATGACAAAAATGTAATTGGTACTAAGTGGGTATTCATAAATAAGCTGAATGAACATGGAGAAGTAACAAGGAATAAACTGAGACTAGTATGCAAGGGTTATGAACAAGAATAAGGAATTGATTATGGATAAACATTCACCCTAGTTGCAAGGTTGGAAGGAGTCAGCACTTTACTTGCATATGCAGCCTACAAAGGTTTTAAATTTTATCAAATGGATGTAAAGTCAACATTTCTGAATGGGATATTAGAAGAAGAAGTGTACATTGAACAAGCTGATGGATTTGTTGACCCAAGCAAGAGGAACATGGTTTGCAGACTACACAAGGCACTATATGGACTGAAGCAAGAAGCAAGAGCATGGTATGAGAGATTGCACAATTATCTGATAAATATTGGATTTGCAAGGACCAATGACAACAACAATTTGTATTTGAAGACAAAACAAGGTAAAGGTACTTTATTAGCTGACATTTTTGCTGATGACATTATATTTGGTGGAAAACATGTGTTATGCCAAACATTTGAAAAATAGATGCAAACTAAATTTGAGATGTCTATGTTTGGTGAAATCAAATTATTTTTTGGCTTACAAATATATCAAATGAAGAATGGTATCTATATTACTCAATCAAAATATGTCAAGGAGATACTAAAAACTTTTGGAATGGAAGAATTAAAACTAGTAAGTACATCCATGGCTACTGGACAGAAGGTAACAAAAAATGATGATACAAAAGAAGTGAATCAAACCCTTTACGGGTCAATGATTGGAAAGCTCCAATATGTTGTGCACACTAGACTTGATATTGCTCTAGCTATTGAAATTGTTGCAAGGTTTTCTGCCAATCCCAAGGAGACTCATATGATGGCAGTAAAAAGAATTTTGAGATATTTGAAGGGTACAGATGAATATGGTCTATATTACAAAAAGAATGACAAGTTTGAACTCAGAGTTTACACTGATTCTGATTGGGCTAGAAACGTGGATGATAGGAAAAGCACCACAGGTGGCGCATTTATTTTGGGAAAGAGATTGGTTTCCTAGACAAGAAAGAAACAAAATTGCACCTCACAATCTAAAGCTAAAGCCAAGTATGTGGTAGCATCAGTTAAATGTTCTAATATTGTGTGGTTGAAGATACTATTGAAAGGTATGAAAGAAGAAATCACAGACCCAGTTTTTATATATTGTGATAACATGAGTGCCATTAATATTTCTAGGAACCTTGTGATGCACTCTAAGACAAAGCATATAGCTATCAAGTATCATTACTTAAGAGAGTAAGTTCAAAACAAGGAAGTGAGACTAAAATATGTGCATACTACGGAAAAGTTGGAAGACATATTTACAAAAGCACTACCCAAGGATGCTCATGAGTATCTACGAGGTAAATTAGGGGTGATTCCACTCACTAAGGCTAATTAGTTCAGAATGGAAGTGTTGCATCAAATCTTATATTCAGAATATTTGCCACATTGATGCACAGGAGTCACACTTTAGGAAGGTGCCTAAAGCTGTGAAAGAAAGACAAGGACAGAAAAGAGGATCAGTCATAAGCAAGATGATAGGAACAACATCATACAAAATTAGAACCAAAGAATCTTCATAATAAAGATGTCAACGTCTTTGGCATTGTTATCAAAGAGGGAGAGTTTACTACTTAAAAAAGGGGGGAGAGATTACTAAAAGTGGGAGTCTACAGATGAATAGAAATAGAAAGATTTTAGTGTGACTACAGACACAAAGGGAGAAATGTTTTACAGGATGAGAATCAGAATGAAGATAAAGAAATTAATGAAGGTTTGTTCATATCAAGAAACATATGCATACTTTTTGGATTTCATGGTAACTATGTTTGTAAAATTATTGTTTTAAAGTTTAGTGTTGTCATCAATGCCAAAGAGGGAGATTGTTGGAAAGCTACAGTGTAAACAATTGTTATTTTGTCATTGATGTCAAACCTTAACTGGTGAGACTATTTCTATCTGTTTGAGTACCATATCTATTGATTGCTAAAGAAGATTTGAAGGCAAGGACAACAAGAAGACCAAGTGAAATGGTTGAGTTATGGAAAATTACAAGGGTACTTGATCAGTTGGCACATTGGCAAGGTAATGTGTTTTTTATCTATAACACTAAAATGAAGATTTCAGTTTACTAGGAACAGTTTATGCCAAGCAAATTTTGTGTTGACCGAGCACCAGTGTATGCCAAGTACAATTTCTAGTGTCAATTGAGCACCAGTAAATTGCCAGAGAAAATAGTGATGACCGAGTGGAAGAACATAGTTTCGGCCGAGTGCCAATATTTTGGTAAATGTTGAGATTTGAGATCTCTGGCCAACATAATTGAATCTTTTGTGATATGTAAAGTTAATTAAGGATAATCAGAATTGGTCTACACTATTTAATGCACGGGTAACTGTAATTAATGCATGGATTCAAGATTTAATTAGTGATTGGTTTGGAGAATTAAATTAAATGTAAATGATAGAAAGATTCGTTGGATCCAACCTAAGCTAAGATCTACAATCTTGATTAAGAGGAAAATATTTATTTTACCTAGACGAAGAGGTATAAGATAACCTTGAGGGGTTATTCAAATTGTGATATGTGTATGCTAAGTGTATGCAAGAGGATTACATGGTTAACTAGTTGATTGGCATGATCTAGCAGAGAATGCTGAGCAGAGAAGCAAAGAATTGTGAAAGTGATTGCTTGATAGATTTCCAAGCAGATCTGAAGATTGAAATGAGAATGGAAGCCACTCAGTGAATTAGCATTAGAGCTAAACTAGATCTAGATTTGCAAAGTAAGTTGTATGTATCAGATCACACCTACTGATTACTTTCTAGCCATTGTATCAATCAAAATCCTTTAACCAGGTTGACCTAACAGTCATTTTATAAATCCTTTGAGCAAGGTGACATCCAGGTGGAATTTTCTAAGTCCTCTAACAAGGCCACTCCTGATAGGGTGATTAAATCCTTTAACCAGGTCACATTTAGCAATGTGTTTTGTAACCTTTAACAGGGTTGGCTCCTAGCAGAGCTCACTTTAGAAGAGTGAAAATTTGGTAGCATGTTACTGGTGGTTTTTCCCAAATTGGGTTTCCACATTAAATATTGGTGTCAACTTGTGTGAATGCTTATGTTGTTTTTTACTATTAAGTTTCTGCAAGCTGATTACATTTGAATAGTAAATTGCATATTTATGTTGTTGATTTATACTGTTGCTATGGAGAAGTTTTGAGTTGTTTAAAGTTCTATAAACTTTCAATTGGTACATCTAGAGTTGTGGATAACTAATTCACCCCACTCTCAATTATTCTAAATTCATTCTAACAAATGTAAGGTGATATCTATGGATAAGCCATAATGGTGGATATTACATGTGGAGATATCTATAAGCCATAATAGTGGATATCATGTGTGGTGATATTTATGGATAGCCATAATGGTGGATAACACATAAGGTGATATCTATGGATAAGCCATAATGGTGGATATTACATGTGGAGATATCTACAAGCCATAATAGTGGTGTAACATATAAAATGTAACTTTTATAATGTAGATGTATGAAATGTGAGGGATAAATAAGATGTTCCTTTTATCCTTAGATACACAAAGGAAGGATCCAATTTTATTAACCCCAAAGGAAGGATCAATGCATAGATGAATCAATCAATTGGAAATAAGAATAAAGAAGAATATCTTAAATTCTGTCTTGTAGAAAAGAATATGTGATAGATATAGAAAGATTAAGAACTTTAATTAAAATGGATAGGAGAAAAGTAATAACTTTGAAATGTTATAGATCTGAAGAATGCTATTTTTGAGGGTTTGCACTAAGTTTCTGGAAAATCAACAATCGGATCTGGAAAAGAAACGTAGAGACAAACAAAACTCAGAAATATTTTTTCGATCTGACAGAGTTTTGATTTTGACCCTCAAGTCAATGTCACCATTGACCTAGAATTTCTGATTCTAACATAGGGAAGAATCAACCTCAAAAGTATCCGACAGGAAATTTGTTTTCAGATCCTAATAGTTTGCTGAAAAGGGCATCCAAATCTGCACTTTGATCCACTGTTCTGAACCTGTATCTACAAGAAAAATGGATTTGTTTGTTGGGGGGAGGGGTTTTCCTTGTTCAAACCCCACTTTTGGAATTAACCTCAAAGTATAATTGAAATTTCATAAATAAGCAAAGCAAATAGAACAATTCAGCTTTCTTATGTAGAAGCCTTTGTGGCGGATTCAAATCTGTGGATCCACATGTATGTATGCACTAAATGGATGTAGAATGTAGGAAGTATCAAATCAATTTTTTGTATATCTTCAAAACCAATCTTGAATGGATCTTGGAATAGGAAGAGGCTTGGAGGAATGTGGATGAAGAAATATTCAACAAGATGGCTCCATAGAGCTTGAATCCTTCAATGGCTACCAATGGATCTTCTTGATGAATTGAGTGCTTGAGAAGTGCTTGAATGCTTGATAATGGATGAATGCTTCAATGGATACTTGGCTTGCTTGAAATATTTCTTCTTCACCTTTGGATTTAACTTCTTAATTTGTCCATTCTTTGTCTTAGATTGCTCTTTCTTATGGTTAGAGAAAATGAGAGAAGGAGGCTTCCTTATATATGAATCTAGGGCACAATCTTCTAGAGGGGCCTACATAGGAGAATTAAATTCTAGTTAGACCTATACTCTTAGAAGAGGACCTATATTAAATATAATTTAAGATTTGTTGCTCCAAAGACAAAAATAGCTGACCTGGAAGTGGGAATTAATTCTTTCCAAAATATGGCATCTGGAAACCTAGGAAAAATAAAATCTTGACCTTAGGCTAGAAAATGGTCAATTATGACCTAGGTCAAGGTTGAGGTCAACCTTGACCTAGAAAGGTCGACTTTGACCCTAAGGTCAAAAAACCTAGTTTGCAGTTTTGGGTGTCACAAATAGGATAGAAAAAGTGGGAAATGGGGCAGAATAGGGAAAAAAGATAGATCCAAGTCAGAGACCCATTCAAGGCACTTGACATGACCCTAAACCACTTACTCGAAAGGCTAAAGCAGTCTACAATGGAAGTGCTTCCATTTTCTGACTATACATTTAGCCCCCACTTTAGCAAGAATATGGACTCAATGCAAACTCTTGGTAAAGGAGATCATGAAGAACCGATAATCTTATTTAAATCAAAAGGGAAAAAGGAATCCTCAAGCCCCCAAGGACTTAAGGCTTTATCAACCCTAAGATCACTATAAGAGAGACATAACCAGTGAAGGAGAAAGAGAGAGAGGGTGTGATTACCTTGCCCAATGAGAACTTATGTCCCATTGTGAACCACACAAGGAAACAATGCAACTGGAAAGATGGATTTGAACCACCTATTCAATGTGGCTACTCACTAGTCAACCCATCAGGGAGATCCAGTCTTAAGGACACCTTCCAACCTTAAGGGATCAAAACATTGTAAATTGAAACTGGAGGGATCAAAAGATCCGTATAAATTTAAACTGGAGGGATCAAGAGATCCTATAAGGTAAAAATCCATGCTTTAAGGATTTTTATTTAATCCATAAAGGGAAAAAGTTTTAAGTTTTGAAAATATTTTGAACGTGTGTGTGTGAAAAAAGTGAGTAAAGCATATTCCCCCACTTTAAAGTCATTGCTAACACTTTAATAGGGGCAATGGCTTTAACGGAAACATAAACAACTCTACTAATTACATTTCCACTACAAGATGCCCCCAAACCAAGACAAATCAAGGGAAATACCATATAAACATACAAAAAACACATAAGGGATCTACCTAATGTGGGGTCAGTATGATCATAAGATTATATATATATATATATATATATATATATATAATGAATTGACATCATTCCCCAAAGAAAGTAGAACTACAATAACAATGGAGGAAAGAAAACTCAAGAGTTACGAAGAAAAGTCTTTTCGGACCACAACATGAAGACCAAAAAGAACTAGTGCTAGCATGTCGGAGATCCAAGAAGACTACACAAGGAAAACATTTAAAAACAATAGCACAAGTACAACATAACATGAAAACAACATATAGAAGAGTAAACATACATATAGAGGAACTGTACAGTAGGTTTTATTCCTTTATCACCTTACACCAACAATGTAACAAGGGTCGTATAAAAGAGTCTAACAAACATTTAGAAAACACATTATGAGAGAATCACAATACATCATGCAAACACAAAAAGGGCTATTATGAAGGATAAGCCAATCATGCACATCACCTACTTTCCCCATCTCAGTTTATATCATTTAGGTAAGGTGGGAAACTCGCAAGAGGGACTGTATCCAATACAGTAGGAATAATAGCCAGTTCCAAAAAGGATCCTCTTGATAATTGTGATGTTCGATACTAGGTGTAATTATCAATTGAGTTGAAAGCATATGAGGTAAATCTGTATCAAGATCGATGGTCTCATATTCATCACCAGGATCAATAGGATCATCAAGGGTATCATCCTCATCAAGATTAATTAAAATACGATCTAAGATGTGAATAGGATCACCATACTCATTCATCTTAACATCATTATTAACTTTTTCCAACACATGAGGCATAGGTTGGTCAAAAGAAGGTAAAGAATTTTGAAGAACAGAAGTACAGGCCCTAGCATTAGCTCTAAGCTTCTAACGACATTCATTAGAATATTTTTTATGCTTCACTTTGTTTGACACATGTTGAGAACTAGGAGGAATAACAACTGGTTCCTTCACAGGTTCTATAGGAGGATTGGTAGGATTTGCAGTAGGCTAAGAAGTGACACTGGGAGGTTGAGTAATAGAGCTAGCTATAATGGATAGAGGAGGTATGGAAGGAGTAGGCAAAAGACAACGGTTAAGATCTATTTGAGGCATGCTTAACTCAAAAATCTTGTAATGTTTATAGGCTTTATATGAACGAAAAAGGTTATCAGGGTGAGGAGGACATGAATTAGGTAATGATGGCCAAAAAAAACCAAGAGTAGCACAATCTCTAGGCCTAGAAGGTTGATACAAACTATGATTAATTGTTTTCACTTCTCCATTATGAATGAACTTAAGACATTTATGAATATGAGAAGAAATATCATGCATATCAGTTATCCAAGGAAACCAAATTTGAATTGATATTGATTAGAAGTAGGAAAAAAAATGAAGGTAGTATCTACAACTTTACCACAAAGTTCAACAGACAAGTTAATAGAACCAAGTGCAGGATAAAGAAAACCATTACAAGTTTGAATCCATGCATCAGATTTATCATAAAAATCATGTTGTAGGTTTTTCATAAAAAGGTTTTCCCTAGTAATGACATTTATTAAAGATGTGGGATCAAAAAGAAAACCATGCATAGGTATCTTAGCAATCCTAGCATAAATATAAAGGGGACCATCGGGAGCCTTTATAGTCTCATAATCATCATAGGTAATTGAGAGCTCCCTAGGTCATTTATCCTTAGTTTGTTTCTGAGGTTTAGGTTGAAATGGAGGTAGAAGTGAAGGAAAAGGATCTTGAATAGTAGGTTGAGGTGAAACAACACACTCCACATGATTAACAATGTGATTAAGATCATCCATATTTGAATTGTAAAAAATATCCACAAAAGATGGTTAAGGAATGGTATTAGTATCATGTGTAGGTAAAGGATTCATATAGATTTGAAGGTTTTGATTAGGAGGAGAGACAATTTTTTTCCCATTACCATAAAAATTATCAACAAATAAAGCATTAGAATCAATTAAGTCTTGAACCTTATGCTTTGGAGAATAACATTTTTCAGTATTGGGAAAAAGCTTTAGAATCAAAGGATTTTGATGCTATCATGGTAGAGAAAAGAGGTCAAATATGAGGCAAGGTAATCATATTAGCACTTAACAACCTAATCATAATAGAATGTAAACATTCAGAGAGAGGAGTAAATGTATGATTCACACAGAAAGCAGTGGATGCAGAAGTGGCATTGTTGGATGCAACAACTTGATGAACAAACTCATTTGTTTGTTATTGATCTTGACATATTTGTAAGGTTTCTAAAACTTATTAGGATTAGGGGAAACATCACTCTTATCAATTATAATAGGAGCCATTGGAGTGTTTCTCTCAAATTGACTGACTTTTAATTGATAATGATGAAGTGATGCACAAAGTTGTTGAAAAGAGGAAAATTCAGTAAGCAGAATCTTATCTCTAATATCATTTTGTAAATTTGAAATAAATATATGTTGAATATCAATATTAGGAACAAGATAAGAAATTTGAGCATACAAATGCTTAAATCTACCAATAAAATTAGTCAATTTATCTTTAATGTTTTGTTTACAATGCATTAACTCAATTGAGGACGCTTGCGGACCAATGTTATTTTAAATTTTTTGGATGAAGATATTAGCAAGTTTAGGAAAAGAAACAATAGAATAAGGAGGTAAAGAACAATACCATTGTAAGGCCTTATCACAAAAATTTCTAGAAAACAACTTAGCTAAAATCCTATGGTCATGAACATAATCACTAGAAAGGATTTGAAATGTTGTAACATAAGTAACAGGATCACCTTTACCATTGTAATTCTCAAGATGAGGCATATCAGATTTTTGAGGGATAGTAGCATGAATAATGTCTAAGGATAAAGGACTACCCATGTCACATGTAAGAATGCTAAACTTTGATTGGGTTAAAGATGCAAGTTGTTGTTGTAAAGATGATACAGTTTGAGCCAAACTGATGATTATGGAATCATTAGAAGAAATAGGTGGCATAAAAATATTAGAAACACAAGGAAAAGTGTAGGAAGCAGCATGAATGGAAGACACGACCAGTGGAACACTTGGAACCATAGTTGGAAGGGGATTGGAATAAGTAAAAGGCACACTATGATATGAAGGTTGTGAGGTAGGTAGAGATACTGGTGGAACACTCACAGGAATAGATGAAATTGGAAGAGATGTAGTCATAAAAGAAGGAGTGTAAGAAGGAATGCTAGGTAAAGGAACAAAAGTAGGTCTAGCTCACTAGTGACAGGAGGAGTGAATCCTAGATCTCTAGCCTCTTGAGCTAAAGGTTTAACATTCAAATGCACAAGATGAGTGATACCACGCAAGAGATTAACACCTTGATCACTATAAAAAAGGACTTTCTTAAGAGACTCTATACCTTCGATGGAATCTAGATTATGATTTTCTTGAATAAGCCAATTTCCCATTTTATCAAGTTCTATTGAAAGTTTTTGTACTTGTTCAGGAGGAACTCTCAAAGCATCATCCTATCAGGAGATGAGTGAGAATTGTTATGCTCCATAGAAGGATTGGAATCATGAGTGGTCAAATTGTCATCTAGGATTCTAAGGAGAGGAGACGAAGACTCAGGATCAAAGGAACCCATAATTCTATAGCTTCTTCTAACCTGGATACTATAAGTAGGACTAGAAGTGGTAAAGCTCATACACCAATGCAATGAAAATGAACTAATTTAGGAAACACAAGATTTTGATTTTAATTTTTTTGAAATGTAAATGAAAGAACATAAAAGAAATCTAATCTAATATCCATGCAAGATCTAACATAAAAATGTAAATCTAACACCAAAAAAGAAAGAAAGAGTTGTCTATCGCAGGTTCACCAAAATGTAACATTTAAAATGTAGATGTATGGAACATGAGGGATAAATAAGATGTTCCTTTTATCCATAGATACACAAAGGAAGGATCCAAATTGATTAACCCCAAAGGAAGGATCAATGCATAGATGAATCAATCAATTGGAAATAAGAATAAAGAAGATCTTAAATTATGTCTTATAGAAAAGAATATGTGATAGATCTGGAAAGATTAAGAACTTTAATTAAAATGGATAGGAGAAAAGTACTAACCTTAAAATGTTATAGATTTGAAGAATGTTGTTTTCAGGGGTCTACACTGAGTTTCTGGAAAATCTGCAACCGAATCTGGAACAGAAACGCAGAGACGAACAAAACCCAAAAATATTTTTCTGATCTGACACTGTTATGATTTTGACCCTCAAGTCAATGTCACCATTGACCCAAAATTTTTGATTCTGACCTAGGGTAAAATCGCCCTCAAAAGTCTCCAACAGGAAATCTATTTCTGGATCCTAATAGTTTGTTGAAAAGGGTATCTGAATCTGCACTCCGATCTGCAGTTCTAAACCTGTATCTGCAAGAAAAATGAATTTGTTTGTTGGGGGAAGGGGTTTGCCTTGGTCAAACCCCAGTTTTAGAATGAACCTCAAAGTATAAATAAAATTGCATAAATAAACAAAGCAAATAGAATAATTCACCTCGCTTATGTAGAAGCGCTTGTGGCGGATTCGAATCCGTGGATCCACAAGTATGTATGCACCAAATAGATGTAGAATGTAGGAAGTCTCAAATCAATTTCTTGTAGATCTTCAACACCAATCTTGAATGGATCTTGGAATAGGAAGAGGCTTGGAGGAATGTGGATGAAGAAATCTTCAACAAGAGGGCTCCATAGAGCTTGAATCCTTCAATGGCTAGCAATGGATCTTCTTGATGAATTGAGTGCTAGAGAAGTGCTTGAATGCTTGAGAATGGATGAATTCTTCAATGAATACTTGGCTTGCTTCAAATCTTGCTTCTTCACCTTTGGATTTCACTTCTTAAGTCTTCAAGTCTTCGTCTTAGATTGCTCTTGCTTATGGTTAGAGAAAATGAGAGAAGGAGGCTTCCTTATATATGAATCTAGGGCACAATCTTCTAGAGAGGCCTACATAGGAGAATTAAATTCCAATTAGACCTATACTCTTAGAAGAGGACCTATATTAAATATAATTTAAGATTTGCTACTCCAAAGACCGAAACAGCCGACCTGGAAGTGGGAATTAATTCTTTCCAAAGCCAGACATCCAGAAACCCTATAAATCTAAACTCTGGACCTTAGGTTAGAAAAAGGTCAATTCTGACCTAGGTCAAGGTCGAGGTTGACCTTTACCCAAAAAGGTCAATTTTGACCCTGAGGTCAAAAATCCTAGTTTACAGCTTTGGGTGTCAGAAATAGGCTGGAAAAAGTGGGAAATGGGGCAGAATAGGGAAAAAAAGCCATATCCAAGTTAGAGACCCATTCAAGGTGCTTGACATGACCTTAAACCACTTACTCGGCAGGCTAAACCTTTCTGCAATGGAAGTGCTTCCATTTTCTGACTATACAAGTGGATATCACGTGAGGTGATATTTATGGATAGCCATAACGGTGGATATCGTGTGAGGTGATATCTATGGATAATTCATGATGATTGATATCACAGAGAGATGATATCTTTCCTTTCCATGAATGGATGTAGCCATTGTGATTAATCATCAAAATAATGGTTGATGTCACGGTGAGGTGATATCTACTCTTTCATCATCCATGGGATTAGCCATAATGATGTTTTCATTTGTATTTCCTCTCATGGGTGTAGCCATGATGGATCCACCCTCTCAGAGTATCCATGGTAGATGTCACAATGTGACTCATATTTAGAGTAGGATTCCTCCCTAGCTAAGAGGGAGTGTTGATTTTATTGGAGCTATGGTTAGAATTCATAGGCCAGCATAGTTAACATAAATATTATGATTATATTATCATTGTGATAATATAATTATATAATTATTTTGATAAATATAATTATTAAATATAATATATATTGATATTATATTAATATAATTATTTAATATATAATTATATTAATATATATTATTAAGAGAGGCATCCCTTGGTGAAAGGGCACTTCTTGCATATATATTATGAGATATGTGATCTCATTCAAAACATGATGATTAAACGAGCCTAAAACTAACAGAGTGAAGGTGTGTGAAGAGGTTGCAAAAAGATATAATATAATAAGCAATAATATAGAGCTTGTGCAAAGAGGTTTTGGGAAAGGTTGGCAAAATATTCCTAACCAGATCTGCTGTAGACAGTTATTGTGCTCTTATTCTGAACTGGCTTCATGCATATGTAGAAGAAGCTTCATTAGTTCATGTTTTGATTGTAAGACTATTTGGTAATCAGTTGTTTTTATATTCATTGTGATAGTTGGGTAGTGAGCCTAGATGCAACGAGAACTTCACAGTGAGACACTGTTTATAAAAATCACCTTAACCGGTGTCACCTTAACCATGTTTCATTATTGAGAATTAGTGTTCTTCGTCATTTTTTCCATCTTGGGATTGCCACATAAAATTTGGTGTTCATTGTGTCTACTGTTCTTATATGCTTTCATGTTTATATTTGTGTTCTTTGTCTGAATGAATTAAGGATGCTCCAGATCAATTAAGATTAATGAAAATGTTTTATGATAACTGATTCACCCCCTCTAAGTTATCCGAACTATTCAACATAGGTATGTTTGAGCTTTGTACATCCTAATGTTTAGATTATTTATTTATATTTATCAATTATTTTGCCCTTGTATTATAATTATAAAAGAATATTCAAAAATTAGTTTGAACCCAAAGCTTAGACATAAGTGTTCTACGTCTCTTATGATTTTTTAAAACTGTTTATAGTTTTCCAATTAATTGTTGTGTATATGTTTGAGTACTTGAATTAATAAATTAATTCTTAACCAAAAATTCTCAAATTATTAACATCTTGTTCCTTTTCTCTACCTTCATAGTCTTCTCTCAAACTTTATAAATGTAATTGTTATACCAACATTATATATTTCCCCATCTCGTTTTTTGTTTTATTTTGCACTTTTTGATTTCAAAAACAACTTTAGTTAATTGAGGAGGGTTTTTTTATTATAATGTTTATGTTTCCTGATCCAAGTTGTGCAAATTGAAAGCATATTACATCGTATGAGTAAGTTGTGGAGATACGATCTTATTCATTTCCTACCTCACCTTATTCATGACAAAGGTTTCCTTTACATGCTATCTTTTTTGCCACGTCGCCATGTATAGTTTTCTAAGAGGTGGTAATACTCGTTTGCATTCACCATAAACAACGATAATTAAAGTATAATTAACGACGAAATGGCTGAAGAATTACATGTTGAACAGTAACTTGGCATCTCGTTTATGAATAATAAGCAAAGAGCTGCTTCAATTATCCTCATTTGCACCACGTTATATATGTACAATCTCTGCATTCACCAATCATGTCAAACTTAGTAAAATTCAAATAATTAGTGAGTTGTTTGTAATACAACATCTCTGAGCTTCAAAGACTTGGTTAGACCGTTGCTTGTAGAAAGGGAAGGAAGAGGATCTTCTATACCATTAATATAAATTCTAGTTTATGCATTGTATCTCTATGTTTTGAATGATATGAGAACATGACATTTGGTTCAATGTGGTCCTACCCATATAGAATTTTAGTAGTCTTCTTTGGTGTGATTATGTCCTCAACAAGCTTTCACAGAAATATGTAACCTACTGTTTATGAAGAAAGAAGAATGGGTGCTTATGGGACATTGTTGAATCTACCTTAATTAGATTTCTGGATTGATTCAACAAAATGTTGCAGGGAAAAGCCTCTAATATGCACGTAAAGCACCATAAGCAACTAATCCATGAAGCATAATTTAGACACATATTTATTTCCTATATTAACCGTTGTTAGAAAGAAAGACATTCCTTCGATCTAAGTAAATTTTAGTAGCATAACAAAATGTAAATTAATATTTGTAAGAATAAGAATGGAGAAGAATAGATAGAAGAGAAGAGACACATATAACAAATATATATGTGAGGAAAACTCTTTCAAAGTCAAAAACTTTATGTTCTAAAGTAACAAACCAATGTATTAATTAGTAATAATAAATATGTTGTAATATACTTGTAGGAAATTAACATGAAGATCTACATCTAAAGTACCAAACCAATGTATTAATTAGCAATAATAAATATGTTGTAATATACTTGTAGGAAATTAACATGAAGATCTACATCTTGCTCCTCTGGAAGAAATCTGATAGCATAACTCTACAAAGAAAACTCTTTAACTCTGTAATGAAAGTACTATCCTCTAGCTCCAATATATAGGAGAAAACATCCAATAAACCATAAATGGTTTAAGAAAACTATTAGAGCTATAACAATGAGCTAAGTGGTTAGAAAGTGAAAATATCTCATGACATGTGTGGAATCTTGTATCGTATTATAATTTATGAGCTCTCTTACATGATATATTAAATATTTGGAAAAATAGTATTTTGTTCCTATAATGTCATAAATTGTATACCTTAACACCTTCATAGTAGGTTTGGACCTATTTTGGTGGATGTACCTAATTGTGCCTAGCTGAGGGACTCTTTCCATAAAATTGGTATATTCCCCTAGACTCATAACTATTTTCGTGGCTTGTTTTCCTAGGACTTGGGTGTCAGGCACTCGTTTCCAGGAAATTCAAGCTCAACTTTCAAAGAATAAAAGTTGACTTCATAAATAAGAGAAATTTAACCTTTGCTGTCAACCTTTCCCAAAAATTAAATTTGAAAAATTATAGGTTACAGATAAGTAAAAATCCCTCTATCATTTGAAACTCTAAGCAGTCAATAATAGTCTCAAGCACATCGAATCAAGCAATTCAAGTCCAAATCTACATTCAAGGAGCAAAAGCATGCACTCATACAACTTTCTTACATCAATCATTAACTACATCGTGTTTCTCCATGGTGAAAGCATACACTAACATATTGTAGGACTTCACCCCACCATATCAAGCCTTGTGTGGGATTTCATGTCAAGGTTTTCATACTTAAGGTACCATTTGGCAATTCAATAGTTTCATGATTATTTAACCTTTTTCCCAGTTAGGACATGCAATCATTTTCATCATCATAGATTTTCTTGAGGTGAGAATACCAAAATGGGGTTATACTTAAGCAGGAACCTATAGAGCACAACATTCCTTCCCATTTTTTGCGTGTGTAGGTTCACATTCGACAACAAAAGTGGTGTAGGAACGCAAAGAAAATTGTTATAGGTTGCAAAATATTTTGAGTAGATGAAGAAACCTGGACTAATTCAATGGGTTCCCCTATCTTTCTATTATCAAATTAATTTATAATAAAAAACATAAGAACCTCCTAATTGCATATTTGCTCACTTTTGTTAGCTTTAGACACCTCCAAACAAGGCTACCTAGCACTTGTGTTTGACACTTTGTACTCAAGATTTTAGATCTAGGTTGCTCTTTATATCTCTATTCCAAATATAGCTTATTGTATCTATTATTATTTGTATAATCTATTATTTACATGTTGTAATCAATCATTTTCAACTGTAGATCTCATACACAAACTTCACAATCTTAATTCCATTGCAACAAAGGAATGAGATCCCAATGTTCAACTATCATATTAGGACTTGTGTTCCAATATTATGCAAGGAAAACTTTATATTTTATTTTGCATTCATAGGGCTAGGATCTCATTTCCTTACATATCAACACCATGTCTAGGGACCTTATATAACTATAAAAATCCCTTTAGATCATAAGAAGAAAGGAAGGGTTGGTTGATATCCAATACTGTAATCAATATTAGCAAAACCATGTTATTATTTAGGAGCTAATATAGAATGGAATAAATAGATTCATACATTTTTTAAATTGTTGATTTATTTGAGGTTAAGAAGAAGAAAAATTTAGGGCAATACAAGTGGGTGTCATGGTCTAGAAGTGTGATTTACAATTGTTAATATATTTAAAATATTTATTTTACCATTAATAAGGTATGATTTTTTATCAATATTTTGAATCAAACTCGGTGAACTATCATCAAGAAGAGAAATGTGTTGTGAGTTTTAAGGTAGTGAGGATGTGCAAGGATTGTGGGATACAATAATAGTATAAAAAATTAGCGATTATGCAAAATACATTGATATTATAAAAGTAGGTAGTTGTTGAAGGTTATTCTTTAAAACAAATTTTCTTTATATTTTTACATAGATAAAGAGGCCAGGATGATATATTAGGATTGAGTGAGGCTAGTACTTCAAACTAGCTGATAATCTACTAGTTATAGTTATTCATGTCTATATTGAGATGTGAAAATAAAGGAAATATGATCCATAAGATCTTATCCATAATTAAAGGATAAAGGTTTCATATGAATACCGTCACTAATTGTGAGTTAGTTAAAACATATGAAATTTGTAAATATAAAGATTGATATCTAAATATAAATTGAGTAAGCTTTTGTGAGAACCCTTTTTACAATGCACTTAATCAATAAATGTGACCTAAGGACCAATAAAATATTCTATAAGTGCTTCAAGAATTTGTCAAAAACCCAATCAAAAGAATAAATAGAATGGTCAAGCATTGAGTAGAAACAATCCAATATGACATATTTCAATAATTGGTTAGCAACTAGTTCTATAACATGAAGTCGCTACATAGTACCATAAAAGAAAATACCTATATTTTTGAGTCACCTTGTCCACTAATGTTTTTAATCAAGTTCCTCAAAGTTTTAGATAGTGATGTAGTTGAAAGGAAATTGGGCATCCTAGACAAGTAATCTGAGATCAATATGTGCATTTAATACCTATTGTTTCTTCACAAACACATGACAATATGTTGATCCATACTATGTCATAAATTGGAATTGGGAACAATTTATTTCCCAGAATTAAAACCTTAGACGAAAGCGCTTGGAATTTTAGATCTTGCGAGACCAAGTAATTTCAGTAGCATGATTACATTAAGATTCAACAATATAGAATCATTAAACAAAAAGAACATGACAGAAGATAGAATGTCAATATATATATATATATATATATATATATATATATATATATATAATGTTTGAAGATGTTAAGTTGATCACCAAAATGCAAAAAGATAATGCAAGACATTAAATCAGTTAATGGATTGTATTTTCATTGATGTCAACTTGATATAATCTGATCGATTATAATCAAAGTGTCAAAGAATTCAGAGAATCAGAGTGAAAAAGATTATGCTTTCAGTAATGCATAAAATACAAGCATTCACTAAGTGACTACAAACACCGACGACTAGTGGAACCCACTGGACAAAGATCACTGAAAGTTAAGTCATAGTGATGCCCGAGCAAAGAAACCAATGAGCATTACCAAAGAGAAGAATCACAAGCATTACCGACAACTATAATTACAGTGTTAACCGATGAGCAGAAGTTTGCAGTGAAGCATGACAGATAGACAACCCTGACAGACAGACAACCCCGATGGAGAAGCCTGAGGAGAACTAGAGTGTTGACCAAAGCTATCAAAGAGTTAAAACACCGAAGTGAAATGGAGCTCATAAATGACAAAATATCTAGCTGGTAGAGCTAAATATAGACTTAACTGGTAGTTATCATTGTTTTCATCGACAAGATAAAGCCAGAGATAAGTAAAGGATTTAAATTTGTTTTATCCATTTGGAAAGAAGATGTCTATGAGATAAATTAAGAGTTATGCTTTAAATTAGGATTGGATAAGAGTGTGGATCACTCCAAGATCAAGAAAATCAAGAAGCTAGAAACAATGATATCATGTCTATAAAGAGAAAACTTAATTCATTATGAATTAAGGGGAGTGAATGAAGAAGAGGATGCTGAAGAGAAACTGATGAAGAACAATTTCATACAGTCCTGATCAATCAAGTTGAGGAAAGAGATAAATATTTCTTTGGACACTGAGAAACAGAGCATAACATCACCGAGAAGAAACAAAAGTGGAGAAAAGGTATTGAAAAGATATATTGATCAGAATAGTTTAATGAGCTTACAATAGATCTGAAAATCTGCAAGTACAAGTTGTATATGTGAACATATCATACTATTTCATTTTAACCATTGATTCAGAAAGTCTCTTAACTGAGCAAGATTTAAAGATCCTTTCTATATTATGATACATCCTAAGGAGTATCAGAAAGTTTGATCATGAAGATAGCATGAGATGCCAGATACCATTTGATAGACTAGAAGAGTTTGGACAAGGAAGGTAGCATAGAGATGCCCAATATCAAGTGACAAACTAATCTTTTAAATCCTCTAACAAGGTCACACCTAACAGTGTGTTTGTAACCTTTAACAGGGTTGGCTCTTCACCAAGCTCACTTCAAAAGAGTGAAAATTTTGGGTTACCGGTCCCAAGTGGTTTTTCCCTTAACATGGTTTCCACGTTAAAAATCCATGTGTCAATGCGTCTATGAGTCATTACTTTAGTGTTTTGCATTTCACATAGCTAATCTAGATTGATCGGTATACACTAAGCTATTTACTGTCATTTGGTAAATTGAAAGAATACTATTTGGTAAACTAAAAGAATAAGGTTTAACAGAGCACTCCGAGCAGTTGTTATTTATTAAGTATATTTGAAGGCATTCATCTTATAGGACTGAAGATAACTAGAGGCTTAATACTGTGGTACTATGTTTTTTGGGTTGATTAATTGGAATACTTTTTAGGTCACTGATTCACCCCTCCCCTCTTAGTTATTACTAACAATTGGTATCAGAGCTTGTGTGCTTAGAAAGGGAGTTTATTAGCTTAAGTAAAAGATCACAAGATGAACAAACGAGATGTGTCCAAGTTGAATAAAGACAACTTTTCATCATGGGAAAGTAGAATAAGACTCCACCTATCAGATATTGGTAATGATGTTACTCAACACCTTGATACTGAATATGTGTTTCCTACAGGACCTCATACTCTTGAACAATTAAGAGAAAAGAATGAGCATAATTGCATGATGATAGAACTTGCCTCATCACTC
>MU225315.1:205363-216679 GCA_018584345.1 Thuja plicata
TTACCTTTGATAAGACATGGTGCATCATTACCAAATTTTACATATCCTCCTTTGCATTGGTTTAGGGTTTCAAACTTATCCTTGTCACCATTCATATGATGGGAACAACCACTGTCAATGATCCAACAATCACTTTTTCTTTTATAAGAAATTAATGCAGTTTTATCATCATCATCAGAATCTTCTTTCATTGCAACATAAACAACTTCTATATCATTGTCAGAAGTTTCTTCAACAATATAACAAGATTTCTTACCTTTGTCTTTGTAATCCTTATATTTCTTGAAGTCTCATTCATCCTTTCTATCTTTGTATTCTTTGTATTTTTTGTCCTTTCTTTCATCTTTTTCATTCTTATCAGGACATCTAGTAGCTATATGACCAATTTTATTGCATGAAAAACAAATAATAGGAAGTTTACCTCTATATTTTCCTTTTCCTCTAGACAACCTTTTTTCCATAAGTGCTTCAAGTTCTTCAAGATCATCATCAGTAGTGTCACTATCACTGTTCACATGTTTCTTTCCTTTCTTAGATTTATTGAGAAACAATTGAGATCTAAAAGCAGAATCAATACCTTGTGGATTGTAGTTATCATAATTTGACATTTCAAATGTAGTGAGTCTACCTATCAGATTTTCCAGATTCATATTATTGTTAGGAGTACATCTCAGTTCTTGAATTACAGAAACTCTATTAGCATATATAGGAAGTAAAGTTCTCAGTACCTTGCTCATAATAGTGTTCTCATCTATTGTTCCATTAGCTCATCTAATGGCATTTACAACTTCTTTCACTCTACCACAATACTGATTAACATTTTCACCTTCTTGCATTTTCATCTCATCAAACTTACCTCTTAGACTTTCTAATTTATCTCTCAGCACATTTGTGTCTCCACCATAGAAAATTGCAAGTTTAGCCCACATCTTCTTTGCATTTGTGCAGCTCTTTATATCATCAAACTCTAAATAGCTCAACGAGGATGCAATCTCCAACATTGCTTGACTGTGCTCTTGCTTTTCTCTTAGTTGTGCAGCTGTGAGAGGAGTAGTAGGTGATACGTAGTCATTTTCAATAATTTTCTTAGCATCATCTCCAATACCAACCAGATGCAGTTTCCTCAAACTCTGTCATGCAGGGAAGTTATCTTTGTTCAACTTCATAACCTCCTTCGTATTCATCTTGATCTTTTCACTCCAAGTACCTTCAAACTATTTTCAAGAGACCAAAGCTCTAATACCAATTGTTAGAATGAATTTAGAATAACTGAGAGGGGAGGGGTGAATCAGTTATCCTTAGGTCTAGATGTAGCAAATAAAACTTTCTATATTTCAGATCTACTTGGCAGCAATAGCATATGTCAACAACTTAATCATGCAGTTTACTGTCTAATGTAATTAGCTTGTAGAAACATAACAGTAAAACAAACCATAAGCATTCACACAAGTTGACACGAGTATTTAATATGGAAACCCAATATGGGAAAAACCACCAGTAACATGCTACCAAGTTTCACTCTTCTGAAGTGAGCTCTGTGAGGAGCCAACCCTATTAAAAGTTACAATAACACACTGTTAGGTGTGACCTGGTTAAAGGATTTAATCACCCTATCAGGAGTGCCCTTGTTAGAGGACTTAGAGAATTCCACTTGAATGTCACCTTGTTAGAGGATTTATACAAATGACTGTTAGGTCAACCTTGTTAAAGGATTTTAACCGATACAATGGTTAGAAAGTAATCAGCAGTTGTGATCTAATACATACAACTTACTTTGCAAATTCAGATCCAATTACAACTTTGATGCTAACTTACTGGATGGCCTGCATTGTCATTTCAATTTTTTGATCTGCTTGGAAATCCATCAAGCAATCACACATGCAACTCTCTGCTTCTGTATTTAGCCTTCACTACTAGGTCATGCCAATCAGTAAATCAAATATGCAAACCTCTTGCATACATCCATCCACTTCCACACTTAATGAATAACCCCTTGAGGTTAACATATACCTCTCTATCTAGGTCAGATAAATCTTTGTTGCTTAATCAAGATCATAGATCTTAGGTTAGGTCAGATTCAACAGATCATTCCATCATTTCATTACATTTACTTCTCCAAAGTAGTCTCTAATTAAATCTTGAAACCGTGCATTAATTATGGTTACCCATACATTAAATAACATGGATCAATCTTTAATTAACATTACATATCCCAATAAAATTAGCTAAGTCAGCCAGAGATCTCAAATCTCATCATTAATCCAATTACTGTAAGTCAGCCTACATCAGTGTTTTCACTCGGCAATTTCACTGGTGCTCGGCACTGAACAAACTTACTCGTCACAAACAACTTTGCTCGGCACAAACCAAACTTTCTTGGCACAAAACAACCAGAAAACTATCTTTAAAAGATAAACAACTAATTACTTTGCCAGAGTGCCAACTAATCAAGTACCCTTTTATTTTCCTTAACTCAACCATTCACTTGGTCTTCTTGTTAAATCTTCTTCATCAACAATAGATATGGTACTCAAATAGATAACAATAGTCTCACCAGTTAAGGTTTGACATCAATGACAAAATAAAAATTGCTTGCAATGTCACTTTCCAACATGATTGTCATGCTCTCTATCATCACTTATATAAAAATGGTATTCCTTCTTGATGACCCATGCTTCAAATATGCTCTAAATACCATCAAAATCTAATTGTACATGTTGTTAACACACATGTACCATAATATTAATTTTCTCTAAAAAATAGTATTCTAATTGAATTTCCTTTTGATGAACAAAGGAATAGTTTTCTGGAAAATCAACAACTGATACAATAGTTCCAAGTGGGAAATTGTCTCTCAGTTTTTGGAATTGTTGTGCTTGCCACTTTGCAAAAAAATCATGATGAATGTAGGGTTGAATCAATTTTTTAAATTTGTCCTTAAATGCTCCAACATTTATCTCTTCTTCATCATATTCTAACCTTTTGGATTCTTTCCCAATTTTTTTTTCATTTTTTACATATGTGTAACTCTTGCAATTTACCATCTTTGTTACATCAATGTTTTCATTTTTCAAAGGAAAAAGAGTCAAATCAGCACATGTTTGACATTTCCTTTTATGCAATTTATTTGTCCAGCTGCATCATCTCTTTTTTCACATAAAATGGATGAGATGGACTCACTTCTTCTACTAGGAGGAGCATTTTCAAAACCATAAGTGTCTTCTATAAACTTTTGAAAAACCTGATAGTGAAGATCAAATTCAATATGATAATGACAACAACAAGTTTCAAATACTTTGTTTGTCCTTATATAATATGGCTTCAATTTTCCAAATATTGTTTGCCCAATATTTATATTAGGATTTGAACTACAAAATGACACATACATTTTATGTTCTGTTGTGTCCAACCAATATTTTGTATGATATTCGTATTGATTACCTGAAATTCTATGTCTGATAACATCTCTACTGTTTGATGAAGGACGTGTATTATCATTCCAAAATAATGTGACCAAATTATTGATTCCTCCATCAATCCTAATAGAATGAGGAGCTCTACACATGATTTCCCAATTGGCTTCCAAGGTGCTATCATCCAAAAGCATTCTCCTATTAACATATCGTGATATTGTTTTCCTACTAAAACCAATTTAAGATGAAACTGAAGATATTTGTCTTTTTTGGAGCATAGTGTTACCTAGAATGGATGTCAACATAAATTTTCTTGTAATGGTCTTATCTTTAGTTTGAGATCGCTTCCCTACCTGGTTCAAACCTTTGCTAATATTTTCAATCATATCAGCTTGCATGTCAACAACTTTTTTCCTTTTTGATGTTGCTTCTATACCCAATAATTTTAATGCCCCTTCCAACTTTTTGTTTATAAGTAAAACTAAAAGCAATTGAGCTTGTTCAAGTGTTTTAAATTATCAAATTTAGCCAATATTTCTTTTTCTATCATATTCATTGACCTCTTCTTAGCAATAATTAAGGGTTGAACATTAGCAAGTGATCTCAAATTTTCCACATCCATTGTAAGTAAATGATCTAAGTTTCTCTAATTAATATTTCTCTTTACAGTTTGAGCTAAATGTATATGTTCATCCATACCAGTAGGAGCACATGATCGTGAACCTTCTCCAACATCAATTGTCTGAGCTTCCATAGGGAGTGATCTTAACCCTTCTTCAATGTGCAATTCTTTGACTTGACTTGACCCTCCTACTTCAGCTTGTCCTTCACCTTCTTTAGCTTTATGATAATATTCCAATCCAGCTTCACGATTTATTTGTTCAGCACCAGGTGATCTTTTTCTAGTAGATTTACGTTGTCTTCCCTTCTTGTTCCCCATTTCTTCTCTTCAATAATGTCTTCCAAAAGTATTTTTTCTTCAAAAAAATACTTTGATATAATATTTTTCCTCTTCATAATTATGCCTTCGAAAAAATAGAAATAACAATCTTTATTCAAAAAATGCATTTGTCAAAATTGAACAATAATAGAAAAAGCGAATTACTTGTTGCAATTCCGTTAAAAATTTGAAAACAAAAAACTTTACTTTTATACCATTCTAGGGTATGTGCAGGATCATTGCATGCCAAACTAGGCCTTAAGTGGCATTGAAAATTTATAAAATTAGGGTTAGGAAAGTTGACGTAAAAATTTAGAAAATTTATCAATCTTATATAAAAATGTGTAAGAAGAGAATCTGTAGCAAATTGAATCTAGTTTCGAAGCTACTATCCCTTCTTTAAAAAAAATATTCTATATGGTGAAATTTCAAATTTGAATGCAGTAGTATGAAAATTTCAGGAAAAAGATAAGAAGAAGGTGTATGTTTGACCATCGTAAACACAATCAAATGATAATATTTTTTTACAAGATTCTATATATAAGTAGTAGACTAGTGTACAGATGTGATGCATATTTGTTTATAATTTTTTTCCAAGTAAATAATTAATTATGATTTTCCTACTACAACTTTTCCAGAATATAAAAAATCTTGCGTCTGACCACCTTAACTTAGGTTTTAAATTCATCAAATTGAATTTTTTTTAGTTTTAAATTGTAGTAGGAAAAGCATAGAATGCGACTAATGTTTTGGATTTCAAAAATTTTATACCATTTGAAAGTTATAGTTATTTTTCAATCAGTCTATCAATCAGGATTAAAAAGATAAGAAGTAAGCATATGTCTGACCACCTTAAACACAATCAAATGATAATGTTTTTTTACTAGATTCTAGATATAAGTAGTAGATTAATGTCTGGATGTGATGCATATTTGTTTTTAATTTTTTTCCAAGTAAATAATTAATTATGATTTTTCTTCTACAACTTTTCCAGAATATAAAAAATCTCGTGTCTGACCACCTTAACATAGTCTAAACTTCATCAAATTGATCTTTTTTCTTATTTTTTTCTTGTAGTAGGCGAAGCATAGAATGTGACACATGTTTCAGATTTAAAAAATGATATACCATTTGAAATTTATAGCTATTTTTTAATCAGTCTACCAATCAGGACTTCTTTTTCACATTGCCACTTTTTGGCATACCATGATCCCACACATACCCTCTAAATTTTTCAAAAAAAAAATTCAACATGGCCGACCTACTTCACGCGAAGTAGCCAAGATAAAATTTTGGTGGGATGGTTTTCACCATATTTTTCATGCAAGTGGCTTCGCGCGAAGGTTCTTCGCACTAAACCCCTTAGACCCCTTTGTGCGAAGAACCCTTAAATGAAAATTTCTTGTTTGAAAAAAAAAAAACAAATCCTAAAAATTATTATTTCAAGGCCTGGGACAAGGACCAAATCAAATTTTTTTCTCAAATACATGATGCCAAATGATGCGATTCGGAACAAGCTTTCTATAGAATATAATTTTAATACATATTGAGTTTGTTATCACTTTCAAATATTACTTTAACTAAACATAGGTTGTTTGGCAATTCAACGACCTGTCTCTTCAAGGCTTCAGGAAAAATAGTAAATTAAAAAAATATATATATTATGAAAAATATGTAGGAAAAAGCGTATTTTTGTTACCTTTCTATTTAAAAAACAAAATTGAATTTCGATATATACATTTCAAGTTAGAGTGATCAAAGAGACCTTATGTCTAAATTATAGTTACTGTCACTTTAAAACTTAATAAACTATGAAATATTGACCCAACATGAATGAAACCAATTACATCCTTTATATATTGAAGTTACAAATATAATTTTGAAAGAATTACATCATTATTATATTTTTTAAAAAATTTTATGATGATCCAAGTGAAAGTCACTTCTTAAAATCATAGTTTTTCACACAAACCACTTTTCGAAGGAGAAGGAAAAATGAATTTTAATGAATTTTTTATTTTTTATTTTTAAATATATTTAGAAAATAGAGAGAAAATGATAAAAGACCATAGTTTATATAATCTTCAAATTCCTTAAAGTTTTACAGCAATAGGTGTTCGAAAATGATATTTTTTCTCAAAATGTTGATCTTTGTGTCAAAGTTGGCCAAAAAGTGGGACACGCTATTGTGGGATCACCCATATATATCGTCATGTTTGTTGTACTTTGCACACTAACACTATTTTGAAGGAATTTTTACTTCAAGCACCTCCTACGTCATCAAGAGATTATATGTCAAGTGTATTATGAAATCGAGATGATGGTTGCATTTATTATAAGATGATGTGTTTGAATGGATCTTGTAGTGCATGTGGTGGTATGAGAAATTTGCAGATATGTCACCATCTAGAGAGCACAAATGAGATTTGAAATACACTAGTTTCTTTTGGAAAATAAAAGATAGCAACTTATGGTCTAAAAGATGGAAAATAACTTAAGAGGTGTGAGTTAGTGAAAAATGATATATGTGTAGCTGATTTTATGAACATATTTACAGAGAAACTAGTTTATGAGTACATACATCATTCACATAGAGGTAGGTAGTTGTATTAGGAATTCAAGATATGTAAGGACACTTTCCCCTTGGTTCTATTGTCTCCATTGTTGATTTTGCTGAGAATTATACACTTAAACCTCATAATGAAGTGCAAGCATTGTATTACGATTCTACACAAGTGACGATATTTGTACATATAGCATTCTTTCATGCACATGATAGCAAAAACATAGATAAAATGGTTTTAAGAGAGTATCACTTCTACATTAGTGATGATCACACACATTCATCAGAGTTTGTGCAAGGTTTCTTCAAAGTTTTCTATGAGAATTTTTGGGAAAGAGGTATTGAGTACAACCAACACATAATATGGTCAAATAATTGCACCTCACAATTCAAGAATGCAAGGATGTTCTATTGGTTGAGTAGCATGCACATGATGAGTGGAGTTCAACATTTTTGGAACTTCACGGAGGTGGGGCATGGAAAAGGCAAGCATGATGGTGCGGGTGCATGTGTAAAAATAGCTATTTCCAAAGGAGAATTAAAGTACGAAGGTGGTGCAGAGTTAATAAATGCACAAACAATTATGCGATGGTGCAACTCTACGATGGGAATAGGTAATGAAGGTAAGTCTATGGTTAATAGGTTTTTATGGTTGATAAACGAGTCTAACATTGGAAACTATCTAGATTGTTGTACACTTACAGGATCAAGTGACATGCACTCATTTAGAAGTTCAAATGCAGCATCACTAGGTATTTATACTAGATTAATGGCATGTTTTTGCTTGTCCTGTATGAATTTTGCATGGGAGGAATGCGAATCAAAAGAGTGGGTTGAAAAATGGTCTTATACACCTTTGCAACTGCCTGATACATATCAACTTCCTAGAGCTCTATAATTGAGCCAGTTTGAAGCATCAGTGGATTTTGATCACATATCTGACCTAGTTGAATCAGGTAATTTCTTAATTTATTCTTCATTTTGAGAATTATCCCACATTTTAAATTAGATGATTTCTCAATTTCTTAATTTCTTAAGTGTTTAGGGTGTTAACTTATCCCTCTATAAATTGTAGGTCATGTATATGCAGTTGTTGCAGATGAGAACAATGAGGAAGGTACTAATTACTTTTGTGTCATTGTATTGAGGGAAAAAATAAATTGACAACTATAGTCATTGATGGAGAGGGTATTGAGTACCCAATAGGATCTGTTATTGTGACAAGGACATGGCTTAGAAAGTATGCTATCAAAATATAATGTGTTCTTGTTTGACAACTTTGAGCCCTCTTACCATCATTCTATTACACTTTGTATGTTGAATTTTGTATTCATTTATATGCTTCTATGAAATGCAGGTACCCTATCCAAAAATCAAAAATTGGTTGTTTGAGGACTATGAGACACAGAAATATTTTGCATTACTTGAACCTTCTTGTTGCAACTATTGAATTGATAAAGTATACTGGTAGACCTCGTAAGAAGAATTTATGGAAACTTCATGAATCTGAACACGAGAAAATACATGACACAATAAGGGTTAGAGCCAATCCAGAAGGTTCACTCAATTAGTTATGAGCCATCATGAAGAATCATTCTACAAATGGTAGAATTATTTTGACAATTTTGTATATAAATTTTGCGAAACAATCTAACTTCACTTTTTTGTAAATATAAATGACTATGAAGTGGTCTACATGCATATTTGGAGATCACATTTTGTATATTGAAAGAAGATCAAATTGTATAAAAAAGTGGCCATGGGTTGATTTGTATATACCGAGGGTCCACATTTTGTATAGTTTACTGTGCACCATTGATCTAAGAGGATACAAGTCAATTATGATTCATTACAATTATAACAATGGCTCATGCAGTGGATATCTCATGTTTCTCTAAATTATAATAATGGTTCATGTGTAGTATTTATGTATGTATGTTAATTTTCATATTATATCTTTGTCATGCATTGTATTTATGTATGTATGTTCATTTTCATATTATATCTTTTTCATGTATTGTATGTTTGAATTGTTTTGTATTTATTACAAACAAAATTATGGTGTTATATGTTATGCTTTGTGGACGTTTGAATTGTTTTACTTCTATTGCTGCCCAATTTGGCTTAGTACACCTTGGTAACACTTTGGTCTAACTTGTGCAAGAATTTTATTGATGGTTTGAAAGCAAAAAAGGGTCTCCTCTAGCGTTTACTTGGTCAACTAGAGCTGATGAAGGTGACGGTTTGGTCCCATGATGAACAGTTTAAAAGATGCACCATTGAGCAACTTTCAACTGAGCAACACTACAACTTTTTGCACCAACCAAGATCGGGTTGGAAAATGGAATCCGAGTGGAATCTCCAAGTACTAAGCCACATCCTTGTAGGCCTTCCCAAGATAGTCCTTGTGGACTCAACAGATCTCTGATATCTCTCACGAGATTCGAGATATGGCTCTCCAAAAATTGCTGCCCAATTTGGCTTAGTGCACCTTGGGAACACTTTGGTATGACTTGCATTGAAATGTTCTTGATGGTTCACAAGTGAAAAAGGGTCTCCCCTATCATTTACCCAGCCAACTAGAGCTGATGGAGCTGACGGTTTGGTCCCATGATGAACAGTTTGAAAGATGTACCATTGAGCAACTTTCAACTGAGGAACACTGCAACTTTTTGTACCAACCGAGATTAGGTCAGAAAATGGAATCTGAGTGGAATCTCCCAAAAATGAGCTAGATTCTTGTAGGTCTTCCCATGATGGTCCTTGTGCACTTAACAGATCTCTGATATCTCTCACGAGGTCTGAGATATGGCTCTCCAAAAATTGCTTCCCAATTTGGCTTAGTGCACCTTAGTAACACTTTGGTCTGACTTGCACTAGAATGTTCTTGATGGTTTGCAAACAAAAAAGGGTCTCCCCTAGCATTTACCCAGCCAAATAGAGTTTATGGAGCTGACGGTTTGGTCGCACGACGAATGGTTCAAAAGATGCACCATTGAGTAACTTTCAACTGAGCAACACTGCAACTTTTTGCACCAACCGAGAATGAGTCAGAAAATGGAATCCGAGTGGAATCTCCCAAAACTGAGCCAGATTATTTTAGGCCTTCCCAAGATGGTCCTTGTGAACTTCAGAGATTCTGATATCTCTCATGATATTTGACATATGGATCTCCAAAAATTGCTGCCCAATTTGGCTTAGTGCACCTTGGGAACACTTCGACACGACTTGCGCCATAACATTCTTGATGGTTTGCAATAAAAAAAGGGTCTCCCCTAGTGTTTACCCAGCCAACTAGATCTGATGGAGCTGACTTTTTGGTCCCACGACGAACGGGTTGAAATATGCACCATTGAGCAACTTTCAACTGAGCAACATTGTAACTTTTTGCACCAACCGAGATTGGGTCGGCAAATGGAATCTGAGTGGAATCTCCAAAAACTAAGCCACATGCTTTTAGGCCTTACCAAGATGGTCCTTGTGCACTTCATAGATCTCTGATATATCTCACAAGGTCCGAGATATGGCTCTCCAAAAATCGCTTCCCAATTTGGCTTAGTGCACCTTGGGAACACTTTGGTACGAATTGCACTAGAATGATCTATATGGTTCACAAGAAAAAAAGGGTCTCTCCTATGGTAAATGGAAAAATGGAGCTGATGGAGCTAAAATTTTGGTCCCATGATGAATAGTTTGAAAGATACACCGTTGAGCAACTTTCAACTGAGTAACACTGCAACTTTTTGTACCAACCAAGATCAGGTCGACAAATGGAATCTAAGTGGAATCTCCCAAAATTGAGCCACAATCTTGTAGGCCTTCCCAAGATGGTCCCTGTGCACTTCATAGATCTCTAATATCTCTCATGAGGTCCAAGATATGGCTCTCCAAAAATTGCTGCCCAATTTGGCTTAGTGCACCTTGGGAACACTTCGGTACGACTTGCGTGGGAATATTCTTGATGGTTCGCAAGTGAAAAATGGTCTCCCCTAGTGTTTACCTGGCCAATTGGATCTCATAGAGCTGATGGTTTTTTCCCATGATGAATGGTTTGAAAGATGCACAATTGAGCAACTTTCAACTGAGCAACAATGCAACTTTTTGTGCAACTTTTGACAATATTTGTGCAACTTTTGACATTGTTGCAAAAAATTTCTATTAGGACCTCTAGACCTATTTAAAGGACTTAGAAGACCCTTAGATCCTATAGTAGAAGCATTATTAGACCAAAAACATCAAACCTACTTATCCTATCATAGGTCATGAGTCTAAGCAACCTTAGGTTTATAAAGACACCTTAGATGGATTGACTTTACAATGAGACCAATCTACTCAAAATGAATGGTTGATCTCTAGGATCTAACCATGATTACAAATATGTGAAGATGAACCAATGAAGA
>MU225315.1:221659-245068 GCA_018584345.1 Thuja plicata
ATGCTTCTTGGTGCATGTTTGGACATATCCATAGACACGACAACTCTTGGGTGCGTGTGTATGCATATATGTATGTGTATTTATGTTTATATATGTATATGTATATTTATATACGTGTGTGTGTATGCATACATATACTTATATATATATATATATATATATATATATATATATATATATATATATACACACACATANTATATATATATATATATATATATATATATATTGTTAGTAATAACTGAGAGGGGAGTGAATCAGTGACCTAAAATATATTCTAATTAATCAACCCAAAAAATTTAGTACCACAATATTAAGCCTCTAGTTATCTTCAGTCCTATAAGATGAATGCCTTCAAATATACTTATTAAATAACTACTGCTCAGAGTGCTCTATTAAACCTTATTCTTTTAGTTTACCTAATAGTAGTCTTTCAATTTACCGTATCAGAGTAAATAGCTTAGTGTATACCGATCAATCTAGATTAGTTATGTGAAATGCAAAACACTAAAGTAATGACTCATAGACACATTGACCCATGAATTTTTAACGTGGAAACCATGTTAAGGGAAAAACCACTTGGGACCGGTAACCCAAAATTTTCATTCTTCTAAAGTGAGCTCAGTGAAGAGCCAACACTATTAAAGGTTACAAACACACCATTAGGTGTGACCTTGCTAGAGGATTTAAAAGATTAGTTTGTCACTTGATATCGGCCATCCCTATGCTACCTTCCTTGTCCAAATTCTTTTGGTTTGTCAAATTGTATCTGGCATCTCAGCACTATCTTCATGATCAAAATTTTTGATACTCCTTAGGATGTATCACAATATAGAAAGGATCTTTAAATCCTGCTCGGTTAAGAGAGTTTCTAAATCAATGGTTAAATTGAAACAATATGATTTGTTCACATATACAACTTGTACTTGCAAATTTTTAGATCTATTGTAAGCTCATTAAACTATTCTGATCAATATATCTTTTCAATACCTTTGCTCCACTTTTGTTTCTGCTCGGTTGCTCAGTGTCCATAGGAATATTTAGCTCTTTCCTAAGTTTGATTGATCAGGACTGTATGAAGTTGTTCTTCATCAGTTTCTCTTCAGCATCCTCTTCTTCCTTCACTCCCCTTAATTCATAATGAATTAATTTGTCTCTTTATAGACATGATATCACTGTTTCTAGGTTCTTGATTTTCTTGATCTTGGTGTGAACCACAATCTTAGCAATCCTGATTTAAAGCATAACTCTTGTCTTATCTCGTAGACATCTTCTTGCCAACTAGATAAAATAGCTTTAAATCCTTTACTTATCTCTGGCTTTATCTTGTCAATGAAAACAATGATAACTACCAATTAAGTCTATATTTAGCTCTGCTAGCTAGATATTTTGTTGTTTCTAAACTCTAGTTAACTTCGGTGTTTTAACTCTTTGACAGCTTTGGTCAACATTCCAATTCTCCTCAGGCTTCTCCATTGAGGTTGTCTGTCTGTTAGGGTTGTGTGTCCATTGGGCTTCACTACAAACTTCTTCTCATCTGTTAACACTGTAATTCTAGCCGTTGGTAATGCCTGTGATTTTTCTCTTCGATAATGCTCATCGGTTTCTTTGCTTGGGCATCGTTGTGACTTAAATTTTGGTGATCTTTGTCCATCAAGTTCCACTAGCCATCGATGTTTGTAGTCACTTAGTGAATGCTTGTCTTTTATGCATTACTGAAAGCATAATTTTTTTCTCTCTGATTCTCTGAAGTCTTTGACACTTTGATTATAACCGATCAGATTATATCAAGTTGACATCAATGACAATACAATCCATTAACTGATTTAATATCTTGCATTATCTTTCTGCATTTTGGTGATCAACTTAACATCTTCAAACATTCAATCAGCTACATGTCATCAATCTCTCCCTTTGGCATTGATGGAAACACACTATTTTATCATACTATACTATTACTAATACAATATGAAATATAAAAGTTTCATCAATATTTTCTATTGTAACTATTACAAATGTCTGACTCTCGGTAAGCTCATATAGCTTAGATTTGTTTCTTGCGGAGTGGATTTCTTCAATCTTCAATCCCTTCACTAGATAGATGTAGCATCTTTTGTCTCTATCCTGATATGTGCTCTGCCTTGACTGTTCCTCATCTTGATAATTTATTTTTCTTTTGACAACAATATCTCTCTTTGTATGAACTCTCTCCCTTTGTTACTTCTCTCCCTTAGATGGATATTTCATATGTAATCAATCTCTCCCTTTGAATATTGATTAACTCTTCCTTTTAGTTCTTAGGAACTTCTCTTCCTGGATAATGATATAATATTTTTTGATCAATGAGGTAATCTATCCTTTATGATAATGAATCTCTCTCCCTTATGATAATGAGATAATCTCTCCCTTTGAAAACAATGCCAAATAATTCTTTTCTACATCATCTTCCATCCCTTTATATAATATATTCCTTGAATTTCCCTATCCATCAGCAATACATTGTCTCTGGTGTTCAGTGGAGATTTTTACCTTGCTGTGTACAGATGTATCTGTTGCTTTTCATCTCATTGCTTGCATCAACATGAATGATCTTCTAATTATGTGTAGGATGATGCAGCCTCCTAGTCAGCTTACTCACCGATAGACAAGGGTTGTACCCCTAGTCTCTATCTGAAGTACTCAAATGTATCTTTTGGTAATGACTTGGTGAATATATTAGCTAATTGTTCCTTTGATTGAACATATTCTAGTATCACCTCCTTTGTTTGCACTTGTTCTCTCAGATAGTGATACTTGATAGCAATATTCTGAGTCTTAGCATGCATGACTAGATTCTTACAAATGTTAATTGCACTGGTATTATCACAATAGATAATCACTGGTTCAAGAATCTTCATATTCATACCTTCCAGCAATTGTTTGATCCATGCAATATTTGAAAAATTTGAAGTAGCAGCCACATATTCTGCTTCTGTAGTGGACTAAGAGATGCATCCTTGCTTCTTGCTGATCCATGTGACAAGTCTGTCACCCATGAAGAATGGTCCTCTATTTGTGCTCTTTCGGTCATCAATGTTTCTAGCCCAATCAACATCTGTATAAACTTGTAGCTCAAATTTTCCTTCTCTTTTATACCATAAGCCATAGTCCTCGATGTTCTTTAGATATCTCAAAATTCTCTTGACAACAGTCAAATATGATTCTTTGGGATTAGCAGAGAATCTTGCAACTATTCCAACTGCATGTGCAATATCTGGTTTGGTATGAACAACATACATTAGTTTTCCAATCATTGATCTATACAAGGTATGATTTACCTCATTTGATTTGTCTTCTTTTGTTAGCTTACATCTGGTAGCAATAGGTGTTCCAACTGAAGGCATTATATTTTTCCATTAGTATTCTTAGAGAAAAACATGATTTGCACCATCGGTTTACTCTACACCGACAGACAGGGAAAAGCACTATCTGATGCCAAGGTTACCCGACGAACACTATTAAGTGTTATCCAATGCCAAAAGGGTAAAAAATACCCGACAAGTAACAACAGTTCTACCCAACGAAACAAAAAAGAGAGGAACCCAATAGATACAGGGAACCTGACGAACAATTCAGTCAAGGAACACTAACAGACTGCAAGTTAAAACTGATGACCAAGAATTGATAGTTAGTTACATCCTGCAAAAAGTGGATCTCACTTTCCATGTCAGATAAATAACTGAAGTTGTATTTATAACTTCTTGATTTGCTTTTAAATCCATTATGTGCGGAGGAAGCAATGTAATTGTTATTATTTTAATTAGTTTTACTATTTTAAAACATGCAAACTAAAGATCAAGGTCAAGTTGTAAACCTTGGATATAAGAGTTAACATTGTAATATGTTAATTCTAAGATAGGTAAAATACTTGTATAAATAGATGCTCAATCCATTGAGAAAAGAAGTTGATCAATGAAGATAGTAGCCACGAAGAGAAACTAATGACCAAACAGAAAATTCTTGCAGAAGAACACAAACAAAATCAAATCACTTTTCAAGAACAGAACAGAGGCTACTGACAAGCAGAGAAAAGGTATTTATCAATCACTTAAGGTGATATTATTATTGTAAAAGCTTTAATGGATCTTTAAATCAGAAATAATAGATTGCATATAGTCAGGTCAACATTTGTACTCATTCTAACAAGTGTAGTATACTAATAAAATCCTTTCAAGAAAGGTGGGCTTAACCGTCCTATTGTAAATCTCATAACTGAGTGCACACTTAAATAAGTGTTGCTAAAGCTCTTAAAATATTAGATCTTAATAGGTCTCCACCTTAATACTCTTAACAGGGTAGATCATCAGAAGTGATAAAATTGTAAGCCTTAACTGTCTCCCTTCCATTCTGTAGATAGTGAAGTTTTGTGGGTGCCATCCCCACCGCAGTTTTTACTTCGTAACATGAGTTTTCTACAATACCATAGCTTTTGTTATGTGTTTATCAATTTCATGAATGTTTCTATGAATGATAGAAAACTATTAAATATTATGAACACACAATATATACATAAGAAAGAATAACAGTAATGATTGGTAAATCAGAATTGAAAGATTACTAATGATGAATTGTGTAAAGTGTTAAAAGTTTTAGAGGTACTGATTCACCCCTCCCCTCTCAGTACTACTTCCCATTAATTCCAACAATTGGTATCAGAGCTAAGACTCTTCTTGGAAAGATTAAAGGCTTAAGAGAAAAGATCTTGCAATGGAGAAGTACAAACTTGATAAGAATATTGAGAACAAAAAGCTTGAGATACAAATGTTCTATGAATAGTATAAAGAAGCAATAATAAAGATGAGAGAGCTGCTAGGTAAACGAAAAGTTATGGCTACCCGGAACAATGAAAAAGACTATCAAGAAGAAGAGATTCCAAATTTATTTGAATCTTCAAGATCAAATGCAAGTAATACATCAGATACATCAAAAGAGAACATCACAAATCTAAAGGAGATCAATCAACATCTAATAGAACAAATAAAGATGTTGCAAATCGGTCAAGAGACCCAGATGGTAAGAATGATTGATGTAATGAATTCTACTAGACAAACTGAAATAGAGAGAACACTTGCTATTGATGACAGAAGGAAGATTTGAGAGAAACTAAAAGAAAAGGAAATGGAATTTCAAAGACATGTTGAGCATCACCATGATCTCACAAATCAGATTATCCTTATGGGTCAAGAAGAAAATAGAATAAATGTGGAACTCATTGAAAGAATACAGATTATCGGTGAACTAAGAGAAGAAAATAAAAAGCTAAAGCATGAGGTTAGAATTCAGCAACAACATAATGAGATTTTCAGAAAGGCTGAAGAAAGAAATAAAAGAATGGATGACTTTCTTGAAGAACAACGAAGAGTCAACAACAACAACGATATAGGCTTTACCAAAAATGGAGAATTATCAAATCCAAAGAATGTCTATGAAAATCCAAGACCAAGAAAGCTATCATGCAAGCACTGTGGAAAGCAAGGGCACACATCAAATGTATGCAGAGGTAAAATGAAAGGTAGTCCTAAATCTACACCTACATCTTCATTCATAGGATTCGGTTACAAATGTAACAAGAAAGGACATAAGGCTTATGAATGCAAGAGCAATATAGAAAAGCCAAAGAAGGAAACCTACATGGAAAAATACTATCCTACATGAAATATGAATGGTCACACATCTAAAGAATGATGGAAAAATAAAAAGCATGCATGGAAGCCAAAAGGTAAAGAAGTTCCTTATCAACCAAAGAGAATCAGTAATCAATATGTATGGGATTACAACACTTGGACAAACTGTACAACATGTGGTATATATGGTCACATTGCTGCAAACTACATGAGAGCATGGACCAAAAGGTCTAGGGGCTGGTCAAACCCTGGAATGGCATGCTTACACTATCATAAAGGTGGTCACCTCAAGAAATATTGCAAAGACTGATTGACAGAAACAAGCGCATATCCCAATGGAAACAAAATTGAAGATATCCGGAGGGCAAGAGACAAAATGTGGATAAAAGATTCAAACAATAATGAAGCTAGGCCAAGCAATGAAAATGGTGACACCCCATCCAATGGTTCTGGTGACACCACCAACCCCACTTAAGATGAATAAGTAAGTATGGAACTGCACTATACCAAGCTATATTTTGCATCATTTCCATTATACAAATTAATAGATAGTCAAAATTTGCATGAACCAAAGATGCATATTACTTTACTTGTTACCAATCTAAGAATGCAACACCATCGGTAAACACTTACCAAAAATTATCGATGAACAAAATAATGAGTTGTTTACACTTACCGGAGATTGTCGGTCAACTAGTAACCCAACAACTGTCAGTAAGAAAGAAAGGTTCAGAAATGGTCGTGACAGAATACCAATATCCGTCAGTAAAATAAAAGTGGTCAACAACTGCCTAAAGCATCATGTCTTCACCAAAGATGATTTGAAATATCCTCCTGATGAAACTCGTCTTCATGTCCAGACAAGTTGTTGAGCATTTATTGCAAATACTTAGGTCAAAAAGTCTATAAATAGTCAACGGGACAACTTCATTTTTCACCTGCGATTTCAAGAGAAAGCAGATGAAACCAAGTGATTGAAGAGCAAAAAGAAGAAGCATCTCTAGATCGATTTCACAAATAGAAAATAGACTCTTCATCACTATTGCGAATTGAACTAAGTAGAAAAGGCACCGAAAGATCTCTGTCATTGTTTTGTCAAGAAAGCCCTAATTTTTAGAAAACCCTAAATACTTGAAAAACAATGGCAACCACATCAAGAACCGCTAATTTGAAGAATGAAAAGAAGAATACAGTAAAACTGATCAAGATTAGCACATGTGTAGAACCTAAGTACAAAATTTGTCCAGAAATTGCATCGAAACTTGATGAAGCTGGCATGTTTTCAAAAATTTTGCCTAGGGTTTTTCTCATAGAAGACGTTAGGTCTTATATTCACTGCAAGATTGCATAATTAGGTGATCTTGAAATGGATGAAGCTTTCAAGAAGCCATGTGATGTCGAAGGAAAACTGAAAGAAGAGCACAAACACTTGGAGGTCAAAGGGTTAACCAATGCCCTACATTTCCCGAGGTAATTCAAAATAGATTAGATTAGATTAGTCTTGAGCAGGATGCATGATAGAAAACTATGGCTAGACCAACCCAAACAAATAACCAAGGATGTTCTTCACGCTATCACTGGTTATCTGATAACTGACAAGCCTAGGGAAAAGAAGCATCCATCCATGAAAGAAGTTACAAAACTCACCAATGCAGAAGGAGACAATAGAGGTCTCAAGGTAAACACAATCACTGACAAAGAAATAAAATTTGGTGCATGTGTTATTGGGTACAAAATATTTCAAGCTAGTAGAATGAGCAACATTTCTGTAACAGCAGTAAGCATAGCTTACAAGATTGTAACAAGAGGAATTCAGATGGATCTGTGTGAGATCCTATTGAAATAACTTGATGAGAATATGATCAAAATCAGGTTTGCAAAGAGCAACACATGTAAGTTTGGATCACTTATCATGTGTATATTTTTTTATTTTCAAGAATAATTTCCTTCAGTAGGAAAATTTGTATGGGACATTACCAAACCGGTAACCCAATAGATTAGTGAACTGATTAAGTCACTAGGAGACAATTTTGAGTCTGTTATGTCTACATACTTCCTTGAGTTCAAGGAGAAGATGATGGAAAGAACTAGGATTCCTAAACAACTAGTTGAAAAACACAAAGATGAGATATGATTCATGGAAGACACAAAATTCACACATATCAAACTAGTTGTACCAAGAATAGCTTAGTTAGCACCATTAGACTAAGAGATCAATATTGATCAAGCGACAAGTGCAATTGAGGCACTGATCAATGAGCCTGTTGATAAGAAACAACCAAGGTTTGGAACATATGAGAAGGCCAAATCTAAGATAAAACAAGGCCTAGAAGTCAAGAAGACTATAAAAAAGAAGGATAAAATGGTTAAGAATCTCAAGAAGATTCTATCGGTTATAGAGGAGGGAGAACATGATCAATGGGAGGAAACTGATGAACAGGACACCATCGGTGAAGAACTAGAAGAAAAGAAATCAGATATAGAGGCTATTGAATTTGATACACCTCCATCTCTACCTCCTACAAAGAAGAAAAGGACAAGAAGTCAAACTACTACAACCGATACCACACCACTTAAGAAAGGTCAAGTAAGGACCTATATGAGGAAGCAGCCAGCAAAAAGAACAAGGCAAAAAAATGTCAAAACCACACCACCTAAAAAGAGGAAAAGCTTTGTTAGGACAAAGGCTAACTTGGATGATAGAAAAGATGATGAGCCAGATGTAGTAAAGAAAAAATTTAGAAATCAAATGGTAGATGAAGCTGCCAAAACAATTGCTACTCATGGCACAATGACTGATAAAAAGATCAGACAATGGGATACACTGAATCCAGAGGATCAGAATAAAATACAAGAGGCAGTCATAAAATCAATGATCAAGAACAAGTATGCCCCTACAGAATTTGTAAATCAAATACCTCAAGAGCTAGGTAAAATGGTATGCCAACAATGGTCATATGCCTTGCAAACAAAGAGAGAAGCAAGAGAAAGAGTACTTGTGATATTGATGCCTCTTGAATCCAAGATTGAAGAGATAAAATATGTACTAAAGAAACACTCAAGTAAATTTGTAGCCAAAATAAGGGCTTACAAAGTACTAGAGAACAAGTTTATTGAATTGGATTCAATGACAAAAACCAAATGGAGACAACTCCTTGATCTACTGGTAGAGTCAAAAAGTGTTGAGAAGCAACTACTTCTCACAAACACACCTCACAGAGAGGAGGAGATAGATAATGAAAGTCCTCAGCATATTGCTTTGGACAATCAAGAAAGTGATGATGAGTGTATTAACTTTTATACAGGCATAGATGATAATATCAAAGACATCACTAACTATGATTTCGACAATGATCCAAAGAAGAAAGATGATGTAATATTTATCACGCTTAAGGATCAACAAAGCCATCAAGTACTGCAGACATCAGATGGTAAGATAATTGACATTGCTGATGAACAAGTGCAGGACACTTCATTCATGCACTCAAAAGTGCAAGACCTTGCAGAAGATATACAAAAAGATGAGGATGTGACTACTGACAAGGCTCTAATTGATGAGCAAGACACCAATGCTAACAAAGACCAAGCCACAACTCAAAGTGGCATGCCTATTCTAATAAAGGAAATAAACATACTAGAGGGAAATAATGGATCAAATGAAAAGGAAACAAGCACACCCAAAGACAAGGGTGATGAAGAAGCCAAAGGAAAAACATATACAACTGTAGAGAAAGCTACAATTGATGATCAGAAAGATACATCTACTGATCAGAATAAGGAAGAAACTCAAAAGGAAACAAGGGACAAGCCTTCAGAGAAAGGTGAAGAAGGAAAGAAGGATGAGATAGAAAAGAAATCAGGAGCACATTCTGTAGAAATACAAAAGGTTAATGAAGAGGCATCTTCACATAATAGACAGGTGCCCATAGAGTAGAAGACACAAGATGCATAATCTACAAAACCTTCACCATGTAATTTAGAATAAAAAAATGAACTAGCTATGGTAGTTCATACATCTACATCCCCTCAAATCTCAAAGAAGAAGAAACAAAAAAATAAGAATCCAGTAACTCTGGATGAGATTATTGAGATTCCAGTTTGTGATCCAAGAACATTGGATCTAATAGCATTGACAAAATATTCAAAGCTCTGTGAAAGAAAAGATATACAAGACAAGCTGAAGGAGCGACAAAAGAGGCCAAGGTACTAAAAGTAGCAAGAAATATACTTCAACGGATTGTACCAGACAGATATTGATCAAAAAGATCAAATGCTTGATCAATTGGTTATACTCACAGATGCAATAACATTTTAGAATACTGATGTTGAGAAGGTTATGGAAGAAAGACTTGAACAAAATTATGAATTCAAGCTCCCAGAGAAAATAAGCCAGGAAGTGGCACTGAAAAAGGTCAAGCTATCTGAATTGGTAAGTACAATTGATCCAATTATATCAGAAGTTGTTACCTTAATAAATAAATTATACACTTTAGATCTACTCACTCAGGAGTATACCAAAAAGATAGCAAAAATAGATGTTGATCTTAAGTCCATTGCACAAAATCTAGCCAACACAAAAGAAGCACTTAAATTGCACAATGAAAAAATATACAAGCTAGGAAACAAAGATAGGACATTCAGTTTGCAGAGATGAAATATAAAGATGAGGTCAATGAGCTCCAAGTCAAGCTCTTACCGAAAATTACACTCCTTCAACAAAATATGATACAGGAAAATACTCTAATTGCCACCCCTGAAATGTTTGTCATAGACAACATTTATGATATGCACGCAAGACTAGAGCTGCAACAAATGGCACTAGAACAGTTGAAAGAACAATGGGAGAAACTGCTGGAAGATATCAAAACTACCCATTCTAACATATTTGACACATAGTAAGTTGCACATTTTTGTCACAATTTTGGCATATTGTAAGTTGTATGTATTTTTCATCAGTATCAAAGAAAGGGGGAATTTGATATGTACATCACCTCAATTAAAAGGAGGAAATCATATGTATAGTGGAAGAAAGGGGAAATAAATGTACATATAGAGAATAAATAGTATACATGTACATATAAATACACTATACTGATACACACAGTAAGGGGGAGTTATATTATGAAAATGATATAAACATGGTGTATACATACCAAAATAGTTTAGTATTATGCACATATCAGTTTTTTATAATAATGTCAAAGGGGGAGATTGAAGGCATTATATTTTTCCATTAGTATGCTTAGAGAAAAACATGATCTGCACCATCAGTTTACTCTACACCGGCAGACAGGGCAAAGCACTATCCGACGGCAAGGTTACCTGACGAACACTGTTAAGTGTTATCCGATGACAAAAGGGTAAAAGATACCTGACGAGTAACAATAGTGCTACCCAATGGAACAACAAAGAGAGGAACCTAAAAAATATAGGGAACCCAATGAATAGTTTGGTCAAGGAATGCCAACAGATTGCAAGTTCAAACCGACGACCAAGAACCGACAGTCAGTTACATCCTGCAAAAAGTGGATCTGACTTTCCATGTCAGATAAATCACTAAAGTTATATTTATAACTTCTTGATTTCCTTTTAAATCCATTATGTGTGGAGGAAGCAATGTAATTCTTATTGTTTTAAAACATGCAAACTAAAGATCAAGGTCAAGTTGTAAACCTTGGATCTAAGTGTTAACATTGTAATACGTGAATTCTAAGATAGGTCAAATACTTGTATAAATAGATGCTCAATCAATTGAGAAAATAAGTTGATAAATGAAGATAGTAGCCACAGAGAGAAACTAAAGACCAGCCAGAGAATTCTTGTAGAAGAAGACAAACAAAATCAAATCAGTTTTCAAGAACAAAATAGAGGCTACCAACAAGCAGACAAAAGGTATTTATCAATCTCTTAAGGTGATATTATTACTATAAAAGCTTTAATGTATCTGTAAATCAGAAATAGTAGATTGCATATAGTCAGGTCAACATTTGTACTCATTCTAACAAGTGTAGTACACTAATGAAATCCTTTCAAGAAAGGTGGGCTTAACCATCCTATTGTAAATCTCATAACTGAGTGCACACTTAAATAAGTGTTTCTAAAGCTCTTAACAGAGTAGATCTTAATAGGTCTCCACCTTAATACTCTTAATAGGGTAGATCATCAGAAGTGATCAAATTGTAAGCCTTAACTGGCTCCCTTCCATTCTGCAGATAGTAAAGTTTTGTGGGTTCTATCCCCACCGCAGTTTTTACTTCCTAACATGAGTTTTCTGCAATACCATATCTTGTGTTATGTGTTTATCAATTTCATGAATGTTTCTATGAATGATAGAAAACTATTAAATATTATGAACAAACAATATATACATAAGAGAGAATAACAGTAATGGTTGGTAAATCAGAATTGAAAGATTACTAATGATGAATTGTGTAAAGTGTTAAAAGTTTTAGAGGTACTGAGTCACCCCTCCCCTCTTAGTACTACTTCCCATTAATTCCAACACCAACTAGTTTGGAATCTTCCATTTTGAATATCTTCAGCACTTCCTTGATGTATTTGGACTGAGTAATATATATGCTTGCATCTTGTTGAAGAATCTGTAGACCAAGAAAGAATTTGATCTCCCCAAACATAGACATTTCAAATTATTTTCTCATTTCACTATCAAAGGATTTGCATAACATTTCATTTCCCCCAAAAATGATATCATCAAAAAAAAATTCAGCAATCATAATATTACCATCTGTATCTTCTTTAAAGTACAGATTGCTATTTTCACTTGTTCTTACAAATTCAATGCTAATGATATAGGAGTGAAGTCTTTCTTACCAGGATCTAGGTGCTTGTTTCAATCCATTGCCTTATGTAGTCTACATACAATGTTTCTCTTGTCTGGATCAACAAACCCTTCTAGTTGTTCAATGTATACCTCTTCTTCAAGTATTTCATTTAGGAATGCAGATTTAACATCCATCTAGTATACCTTGAATCCTTTGAATACAGCATAAGCAAGTAAGATTCTAACTCCTTCTAGTCTAGAAATGGGTGCAAACGTTTCATCATAATCAATACCTTCTTCTTGTGCATACCCCTTGCATACTAATATTGCTTTGTTTCTTGTGACTTCTCTGTTCTCATTCAACTTATTTCTGAATATCCATTTGGTACCGATCACATTCTTGTCATTTGGTCTTAGTACTAGTGTCCATGTACTATTCTTCTCTATCTTTTCTATTTCTTCATTCATAGCACTTACCCATTCCTCATTTTCAAGTGCAGTATAAATATATTTAGGCTCAAAATCACAAAGTAAACATCTACTATTTACTGACTTACTTCTTGTTCTCATTCCAGCCTTCTTGTCTCTTCTTGACCTTCATTCTGATCTCCATTCCTCGGAACATCATCTTGAGGATTTTCCTAATTTTTGGTAATTACAGCCTGATTCTCGGGTGCAATGTTCTATTTCTCAGGAGCGATACACTGTTTCTCAGGTAGAGTGTTAGGTTCTTTAGTATAAACAAACCTATTGTAGTCCTCTAGTTCTCTTCTTCTTTCCTTATCATTATTTTCTGCAAATTCATCTATTTTCACATTTGCACTTTCAATGATCTTGTTAGATGACTTGTTAACACATTTATAAGCCTTGTTTTGGTGGAATACCCTAGAAAGATACCTTCATCACTTTTGGAGTCAATATTTCCATTTCTATCATCCTTCAAAATATAACATTGACTACCAAAGATTCTGAAGTAACTTACATTGGGTGTGTAACCATACCAAGCTCATAGGGTGTCTTCTTTGTGTCCTTCTTCAATTGTACTATGTTCAATGTGTAGACAACAATATTAATAGCTTACCTCCAGAAAGTTTGAGTGATGTTTTTATTAGTCATCAATATTCTTTCATAATCAACAATTGATCTATTTCTCCTCTCAACAATTCCATTTTGTTGTGGTGTTCTCAGTGCAGAAACGTGTCTTTTAATTCCATGCTCATTGCAATAGTTAGTGAACTCATCTGAAATAAATTTCCCTCCTCTATCTAACCTTAATTGTTTCAATGTCTTATTGCTTTTTTTTTAATACCATAGCCTTATACCATTTAAACATTTTGAATGCTTCTGATTTATCTTTTAAGAACATCATTGTCATCATTCTAGAATAATCATCAACAAAGAGAATGAAATACCCATCTCCATAGTAAATCTTTGTCCTCATGGGTCCACATAGATCAGTATGGACTAATTCTAGAATTTTATTAGATGTATGGGTTTTACTCTTGAAACTAGACTTTTTCATCTTACCTTTTTGACAGTTCTTGCACATGATATGCTTGGGCTTTTTCATGCTCGATAAGCCTCTAAAATTCCTTTTATTGCTTATCTTTATCATGTTGTCAAAATTCACATGACACAATCTTTTGTGCCACAACCATATGTCTTCATTTCTAGCCATTAAACAAGTGGTGTTAATGTCATCAAGATAGAAAAGGTTACCTTTTGTCTTCTCACCGGTTCCGATCAACCTTCCTGACATTGAAAATCTTTGCCTTCATATTTTCAAATGCTACTTGGCGACCTGTATTGTTCAGCTGTGAAACACTTAACAGATTATAATTCAGTCCTTTTACCTACTATGAATTTTCACATTTGATTAGGTTATTCAACTTCATGGTTCCTTTACCTTCAACTAGACAATGTGTGTCATTACCCATTCTTACTGAACCACCATTATAGTATTCAAAAATTTCAAACTTTTTCTTATCACTGTTCATGTGGTGAGTGTAGCCACTATCTATGATCCCGACATCATTCTTGCTAAGCTTAGATATGAGGGTGATCCCACAATAGTGGGTTACACTTTTTTTCCTAAACGGACAGTGAAGTATTCATTTTGAAAGAAACTTTCAGATTCTGATGCATATTGTCGTTAAACCGTTTGAAATCTGAAGATGAAGTAAACTAGAGTCTTTTAGGATTTTCTGTCTAGATTCTAAATATATATTTTTTGAATTGATTTTAATAGTTTTTTTTTCTCCCACTAAAATTGCTATGTTGTTGAAAATGTCATTTTCAAAAAGTTACATTCACTTCATAGGGCATAACTTTTTTTCTAAAATATGCATCAATGCACTTCTTTCGAATTTGGTTTCATATCATCCATACAGAGGGCATGAAATTGGTTTGACGACATTATCATTATCATTGAATATTTTATGAACGTTTGAAGTAGCGTAAACTATAATTTTGACATGCCTTGACTGCATAGCTTATAACTTGTGTATTTATCAAAATTCTTTTTTTTTTGATAGAAAGTAGACTCAAAGCCGGAGGGCACTGTTATTTTTCAAAAAAAAAAAATATTTTTTCTACTATTTTTCATTGAACATCAAACTTGGAGGTTTATTTTGGATAAAAAAACCTACATTTGATGCACGTCACAAAACATAGACCTAATGAATTATAAAATTATCAAATCTATATTCGTTAGAAAGCTAGTTTAGAGTACTTGTGTGATACAAAAGGACGTCTCCATGTTCTTCCATTTGAGTAGAGCGTTTGAGCCCCAAAGCCATGAAAATTGCAGATTTTTCTTGACCTCTGGAAATGGACATGATTTTGTGGGTTTTGATAGAAACTACTTTCGATTGAAACTACTTTCTATCAAAATTAGTTTCATGATTTGACATTTGTTAGCCATTTACTAAAGCACTTTCGATCGAAAGTTTCAGGTTTTGATAGAACGTCATAGATAACTTTCGATAGAAACCTATGTTGGCCTATTAGGTGGCATTTCGGGTTTAGAATGATTACATATAAATAAATATATGTTTTCATCATCTAATTAATTCAAAAGTTTCAAAATTATTCGCATTTTGGAAAAGGAAGACAATTTTCCAAATTGTGATGGGAAATAAAAAAGGCTAAATAAGAGTACACGACATTATTCAGAAGTGACTAAACAAAGACTACGTGAAGAAGCTTGGGAAAGATATTATCATAAGAAACAAGGTACATGTCTCTCTCTCTCTCTGCATATTTTAAGTTGATGATTATTACTTGTCTTAATGAAACATGTAAGCATGATATTGCAATATCCTTCTTTGATAAAGAAGACCTCATTAGACCTATTAGGACATAATTAGACCTAAGACCCTAAACCCTAAACCTTACCTAATTAGACCTAAGACCCTAAACCCTAGAAATCCTAAGTAATTAAACCTAGATTAGGACATAATTAGACCTAAGACCTAATTCTAGACCTAATTAGATCCAATTAGGATCCAATTAGGAAAATTAGGACAATTAGATCCAATTAAGACCTAATTAGAACCAATTAGATACAATTAGGATGTAATTAGATCCAATTAGGACTTAATTAGACCCTTTAGGACCTAATTAGATCCAATTAGTATCCAATTAGACCTAATTAGGACCTAATTACATCAAATTAGGACAATTATATCCAATTAGGACCAAATTAGATCAAATTACCCTTTAGGACCTAATTAGATCCAATTAGATCATCGAATTAGGATCTAATTAGACCCAATTTGGACCTAATTACATCCAATTAGGACCTAATTAGATCCAATTACACTTTAGGACCTAATTAGATCCAATTAGATTGAATTAGGATCCAACTAGACCCACTTAGGACATAATTACATCCAATTAGGACAATTAGATCGAATTGGACCTAATTAGATCCAATTAGATCCAAATTTAGGACAATTAGATCCAATTAGATCCAATCAGGACAATTAGATCCAATTAGAATGTATTGGGACCTAATTAGACCCTTTAGACCTAATTAGACCTATTTGGACCTATGACATAGGTTATATGACTCAATTAGACCCAATTAGACCTATTTGGACCTATGATAGGTTATATGACCCCTTAAGACCTATGATAGGTTATATGACCCAATTAGACCTAATCAGATCCAATTAGACCTATTTGGACCTATGATAGGCTATATGACCCCTTAAGACACCATTAGACCCACTTAGACCCAATTAGACCCTTGATTATACATCTTAGACCTTATTGTACCTATTAGGATGCACTTAGATCCAATTTGACCCTTTAGGACCTAATTAGACCCAATTAAACCCTTTAGGACCTAATTAGGTCCAATTAGATCCAATTAGGACCCAATTAGACCCAATTATGACCTAATTAGATCCAATTAGGACAATTAGGACAATTAGATCCAATTAGGACAATTAGAGCTCCAATTAGGACCTAATTAGATCCAATTATATCCAATTCTAGGATGTAATTAGATCCAATTAGGACCTAATTAGACCCTTTATAACCTAATTAGATCCAATTACCCTTTAGGACCTAATTAGATACAATTAGGATCCAATTAGACCCAATTAGGACCTATTTACATCTAATTAGGAGAATTAGGACAATTAGATCCAATTAGAACCTAATTAGGTCCAATTAGAGCCAAATTTAGGATAATAAAGATCCAATTAGGACAATTAGATCCAATTAGAATGTATTAGGATCTAATTAGATCCAATTATACTCTTTAGTCCACCTAATTAGGCCCAATTAGACCTATTTGGACCTATGATAGGTTATATGACAATTAGATCCTTTTTTAAAATAATTAAATATCTAAATGTAGAGCAATTAGGACCTAATTAGATCCAATTACCTAGACAATTATGACCCAATTAGACCCAATTAGGACATAATTAAATCCAATTAGAACAATTAGTACAAGTAGATCCAATTAGGACCCAATTAGACCCTTAAGGACCTAATTAGATCCAATTAGGACCTAATTAGACCCTTTATAACCTAACTAGACCCTTTAGAACCTAGTTAATGATGTGGCCAGAAGTCTTGTTGCTACTACAGAACCAGCTTGGCTCTACTCTGAGATCTCTCTCCTAGATCCCTTAGGGTGTTCATAACCCCAACTGAGGAAAGTCACTCTCAACTTTACCTCCTCTTCGAGACTTAGTCCCCATCGAAATGCTTTTCATATTCTTCTATTGCTTAACCTACATAAATAGATTCATTATACTCACTTATTCAATGTTTTCTGAATATTTCTTTCATTTTCTTCCATAGCTAGACTATTACCAAGCTCGCCTAGGGTAAGATCTCTAGACTCTTTGTTGTTGCTTCTCCTACAGAAAACATAAAAGAAACTATGTACAAGGGCTCCTCTTGAGTTTCATCCCAACACATGATTCTCACCATGGATTTAGGAATCTCGAGGGGCCATTACTGTTGACAACCCAGAATAGGTGAAGAACTAATAACTTGCAAAATAGAAAATAAGGTAACTAATCTACTTGCATGCAAAAGGAACCACAAAGAAACTTGATATCCACTAAACACACAGTCTATAACTTCTCATTATTGGAAACAAAACAAAATAGTACAATAATCTAAAAATCTCTAACTTTCCTGTAGCTTCTCTTCTTCTACAATCTCTACCTTCTGAGATCTCTAAAATGAATGCTATGGATGTTATTAGTAACCATCCTCTCATTGGAAACAACCCTAATGGTCCACTCATTCGCAAGAACCTCTTTAGGAACCGTTACACTAATCATACTATCCATAAAAGACAAGATCCGCTTTTCACAGTCTGTTACAACTGAATATTGCCGAGAAACAGTAATGAAATCCAAGCTCCAGAGTTGGCCGACTTGCTAGGCACCAATGTAGGCCGAGTTAGTAGTGCTGGCCGAGCTGGTAGTGCTGGCCGAGCTGGTAGTGCTGGCTGAGCTAGCAGTGTTGGCCGAGCTAGTAGTGTTCACCGAGCTAGAAGTGTTGGTCGAGCTAGAAATCTTGGCCGAGCACCAGTGATACCAAGTAGCTTATCCCAAGTTCCTGATGCCTTGGTTGGATTTCCAGAGGCTTACGAACTACCTCACACACACACAACAAAAGAAACCAATTAAGAAACCTATCTAGACATGGATTGATCTAGTCATATCCATCTTAGGGAAAAAAAAATGACCTTCTAAGGTCCACACAAACTCTCTTGACTTGGCTAGAGTCAGTACATGCAAGAAATAAAGAGCTAGGGGTTTGAGTTAGGTGTGCTTCTGCACCATACTCCCCCAAACAAAAGAAAGGTTAATCCATCCTTGGATTGAGCATGTTTGGATCAATCCCTGGCCTCTTGAAGTTTGTTTCACTGATCCAAGTAGCATCAACATCCTCTTTTCCATGCCATTTTACAAGGTGCTCCATGTATTCTTTATTCCTAGTCTTCTTGTAGACCCTTGAGTCTAGTATCTTTTCAGCTGTCATAGATGGAGTAGGGGTTCATTTCAGTTTTTTTACCTCTTGTATTACCTCTTGAAGGTTCTTATCAATATCTTGAATTGGCCCTTGGTATGCTATCAAATCTACAATGTTGAAAACCGATGATAACCCAATATCTTCAGGAAGCTCCACCTTGTATGCATTGTTTCCATACTTTGCAAGTATCTTACATGGAAATATCCTCTTCATTTGTAGCTTGTGAGGAACACCTTTTTTCAGCCTATGTTTGTTCAAGTGTACCATTACAAAGTCTCCAATCTAAAACTGAACATCCCTCTTTGATGCATCCACCTTTTGCTTTACCTTTTTAGAATTCTCAATCAAGTTCTTTCTCACACTTTCATGTACTTCTCTCATTGAATGAGTAAATTCCTCAACATATCCACTACCATGCATTCCTTCCTTCAATTCTCTAAGCTCAAAAATCCCTCTTGGGTGAAAGCCATAAACTATTTCAAAATGACTCTTACCAGTTGATCTGTTCACTATATCATTGTATGCATATTTATCTTGTCCAATGAGTTGGTCCCATGCTTGACCATACTCCTTTGTGAGGCATCTCAGCAAGTTAACAAGACTCCTATTGACTACCTCTATTTGGTGATCTTTCTGTGGATGATAGGCAGATCCAAAAGACAAGTTAGTGCCCAGCTTTTTCCATAAGGTCTTCCAAAAATGTCTCATGAATTTCCTATCCTTGTCTGAAACAATACTAAGTGGGAGTCCATGTATCCTCTATTAGAGTAATAGTCTATCGGGTTATTAATTAAATCATTATGATCTAATTACTAACTTAGCTATTCACTCTAGTTTTCTTTAGCTAACCTTAGGTTTTCCCTTTTAGGGTTTCATGATTACTTTTATAAGGATTCACTTCTTTGCATTTCATTAAGGAGATTGTATTTTTTGTATTCAGTTTTTTGATAATAGAAGTTTATTCTTTCAACATGGATATCATGTCTCTGGCTTTTTGGCCGCCATAGCTTCTTCTCTCTTCTGTCTTTGCTTCTACTTTATGATAGGTTTGCATGTAGGTGTTCTTGGGAGAATAGGGAATTTCCTATTTCTAACATGGTATCAGAGCCACCATGTCGCTACCTAGGTTGAAGGTTTTTGAAGCCACAATTCAAAGACAACAGCCACAGCTTCTCTAGGGTTTTTTTTGTCACTTTGAAGGAGGCACCATTTTCTGGAGTCATTTGAGCAAAAATGGACTCTACCATTGCGTTCAGAAGGACTGGGAGAGTCAAAAAACATATAAAGTTCAACTATTTTGGCCTTTGTGACCACAGGAAAAAATTTCTGGCCTATTAGGACCGTATGGGCTCGAAAATAGAGAAAAAAAACCTTGAAAAAAATTCAAAAAATGTGTTTTTTTGAGCGCTTACAGGCCCAACACTAGCATGCCACCTGCATGCCATTCGCACACCACTGCTGGCTAGCGCGCCGCCCAGCGGCCACCGCTCCACCACCCGGGCCCGCCGTCGCCCACCAACCGCTCAGGCGCCGCCTGCACCCGGCCCACCCGCTGCCACCTTCCCACCTGGTCGCCGCCTCTACTTGTGTCGCTGCCCAAGGGCCACCGCTGGACCGCTTGACATCCTACGACGGCCATACGGCCATCAAATTTTTTTGCAGGAAATGAGTCTTCCTCCAAACCTGCACAGAAAAACTATTCAAAACCTCCAGCTAACCCTTCCAAGGGTAAATCTTCTTTGAAGTCTACCGAGTCTACCTCAAAGACTAAGAAGAAATCAGTTGAGACCTATAGCTTTTGTGGAAAGGATGGAAATCCCATTTCTAGGTGTTGGAAACATTTGGAGGCTTTAGAGGAAGCCATGTAGAAGCATCACGTTTCATCTCCTTAGTCCACATCCTCCCCTGCAAGGAAAGGTCATGCTCTTACTGCTCGAGCTATGACTTCTGGGCCCACCTGGATTCTTGATTCTGGTGCTTCTCACCACATGACTCACACTCAGTAGTTGGTCACCTCACTTGCTCCTTGTGCTACTTCATAGATTGTTGTTGGGAACTCATCTCATCTTTCTATTTTGGGTTCTGGTTCTGTTGCATTAGCTGGGGGTTCTCTTCAGGATGTTCTCTTTGTCCCTGACATTTTGACGAACCTTCTATCTATCTATCAGATTTTCCACTCTGGCTCTGGTAAGATAGTTGAGTTCTCACCACATGATGTGGTTATTTGGGACTTACATAATTCTGAGATGATTGTGGCTACTGGGAGTCTTGACACTGCATCCCGACTATACAGATTTGATGGATTTGAGTCTTCTACTGGCATAGGTTCCTATCTTATAGCATATGCAGATTCAGTGAGTAGACTTTGGCATGAGCGTTTGGGACATGTCAATTATAGATATCTTCAGCAGATGAGCACACAGGCACTTGTTCTTGGGCTTCCATAGATTACTTGCACTGATGGGGTTTGTCAGGGTTGTGTCCTTGGCAAACAACATAGGGATCCTTTTCCTCAGGGATGAGCTACTCATGCTTTGGCACCATTGGAGTTGGTTCATAGTGACCTCATGTCATTTCCTACTCCTTCTTTTTCTAGTGCCAGATATGTTCTCACATTTATTGATGACTTCTCCAGGCACATATGGGTGTACTTTTTGAAGTACAAGTTTGATGTCTTTGATTCATTTTGAGTCTTTAAGACATTTATGGAGAACCAATTTGGTCTTTCTATTCACCGAATACGCATAGATAATGGGGCAGAGTATGTGAACCAAGCTTTCAGGGATTTTTGCTCTGAACATGGTCTTCAGCATCAGTTTTGAGTGCCCTACACCCCTCAGCAGAATGGTGTGGTAGAGAGAAAGAACAGAACACTTTAGGAGATGGCTAATTGTATGATACAGTCCAGGTCCATGGATTTGTCCTTTTGGGCAGAGGTAGTTAATTTTTCCAACTATATTCAGAATCAGATGCCTCACAAGGCAGTTCGACATATGACTCCTGAGGAGGCTTGGTCTCATGTCAAGCCTGATGTATCTTCATTCTGATTTTTTTGTAGTGAAACATGGGCATTTGTGCCTAACACTCAGAGGAGAGCGATGGAGTGGAAGAGCCAACACCTCATTTTTTTGGCTACTACGAGGATGTTAAGGCATACAGGTTGTTTGACCCTAATTCTAGAGAGGTCCTATTTCGACGAGATGTCCAGTTTGATGAGCGCCTTCCTGCAGTAGATACCCTACTTACAGAGTCTAATTCACTCACCACTACGCCCTCATCTCTTCCATCTTTGTTTTAGGATGATGAGGATGATGATCTTGGTGATCCCCATTTACCTCCACCACAGGATCCTCCACAGATGCCTAGATGGGCTCGTGTTACAGTTGATGCCACAGGATCTCTAGCTGGTGACCCTTCCACCTCTTGTCACACCCAGTCTCACATTGCAGGTTCTAGTCTTCTGATTCATGCTATTTTTGGTGACCCTCAGACATTTGGGGCAGCGATAGGACATACTGAGTGGGACAGTGCTATGGAGGAGGAGTATTCTTCTTTGATGAAGAATCATACTTGGGATCTTTGTTCTCTTCCTAAGGGAAGAAAGTTATTGCGATGCAAGTGGTTGTATCGTACTAAGTTTTCTGCTGATGGTTCTATTGATAAGTAAAAGGCATGTCTTGTTGCAAAGGGTTTTTCACAGGTTGAGGGTATTGATTACACTAAGACATTTGTCCCTGTCGCCAAGATGAACTCTATTCGCCTTGTCTTATCCCTCGCAACTTCTCAGGGATGGCCCATTTTTCAGATGGATGTGAAGAGTGCCTTCTTGCACGGTGATCTTAGTGAGGAGATTTACATGGAGCAGCCTTAGGGATTTTTGTAGGATTCCTCCTTGGTTTGCAGACTTCGGCATTCTTTATATGGTCTCAAACAGGCCACTCGGGCTTGGTATGAGAAGATGGACTCCTTTCTGCTTTCTATAGGATTCACACACTGTCATTCTGATCCTACAGTCTACATTCAGTGTCTTGAGGATGAGGTTTTGATCCTTCTGCTATATTTCGATGATCTTCTCATCATAGGTAGCTCATCTTCTATGATTCAGGATGTTCAACGCGCATTGATGGAGCAGTTTGAGATGACAGACCTTGGTTTATTACACTTCTTTCTAGGTTTACAGATTGTTCAGCCACCTACTGGGATCTTTGTTTACCAACAAAAGTATGCTCTTGACATGCTTCAACACTTTGATATGCTTGATTGCAAGCCTGCTCCCACACCTTTTTAGTCGGGTGTTACTTTGTCTACCTCTTACACTTCGCCGTCAGTGGATGCTACTTTGTATCGGCAGTTGGTTGGCAGTTTGTTATACCTGACACACACTCATCCTGATCTCTCCTTTACAGTTGGTCTAGTCTCTCAGTTCTCACATGAGCCTCATGAGAGTCATTGGCA
>MU225315.1:245960-260348 GCA_018584345.1 Thuja plicata
ATTCTTTTATTAATTATTAATGTGCAACCTAGCTTTTTTAGGCTTTAGGGTTTTGTTCACCTTTATAGGTTGAACCTTGTAATTCTTTTTCATTAATTCAGATTATAATTTTGCTCTCACATTTTGAATAACTTCTGAGTTCTGCTTTTTCCTCCTTCTGCTTCTCTCTTGTATCAGGTTATTTGCATGCAGGTATTCTTGGTGTTCTGTGGATTTGTATTTCTCAAATCCTACATCCTCACCACTCCATTGAACAATAATTGAGAAATTTTACAAGCATCATGAATGGTCTTAAAAGGTATAAAATGAGCCATCTTGCTAAATCTGTAAACGACAACATAAATGCTATCATATCCTTGCCTTCTTCTTGGAAAACCAACTACAAAATCCATGCTTATGCATTCCCATGGTCTGGTTGGGATTGGAAGTGGTGGATAAAGACCTAGATTAGAAGATGTGCCCTTTGATTTTTGACACACTACACAACTCTCAACATACTGTCTAACATCTCTATTCATTCTAGGCCAAAAATAGAACCTAGTGACTAGCTCTTGAGTCTTACTGACTCCAAAATGACCGCTAAGTGCTCCATTATGTTTTTCTTGGATAAAATTCTCTCTCATAGACCCTTTAGGAACAAAAATCTGACCTCCTTTAAACAATAAATCATTCTGCAAAGTATATTCATAAAACTCACCATGAAAGTTGTTTTTAAACTCCTTGCATACCTTGTAGATTTGAGTAAAATCTTCATCTTGAACATATAGGTCTTTGAAGCTATCAATACCTATGATTTGTAGCTGAACTTCTTGGACTGTGAGAAGCCTTTTGCTTAATGCATCAACAACCTTATTCTGTACTCCCATTTTACACTTGATATTTAAAGTGTAGGCTTGTAGATACTCCACCCACTTCATGTGTTTGTTGCTAAGTTTGTCTTGAGAGTTAAGGAAGCTGAGATCTTGGTTATTAGTATATATTATGAACTCCTTTGGCAAAAAGTAGTGCCTCCACTTCTTGAGTGCTTGGACTAGAACATACAACTCTAAGTCATAAGAAGAGTACTTTTTATTTGCATCATTTAGCTTCCCACTATGGAAAGCTACTGGTCTTCCTTCTTGGCTTATGACAGCACCAATGGCCACATTACTTGCATCACATTCTACTATAAAAATATTATCAAATCTTGGAAGAACTAGATTAGGAAACCCTTCTATCTTCTCCTTGAGTGTTTCAAACCCTTTTCTAGCTTGTGGTGTCCATTGAAACTTTGTCTTCATCCCACATCTAATGGTGTCTAACATAGGTGCACAAATCCATCTGAAATGTCTATAGAACTTTCTATAATACTAAGCTAAACCATGGAAACTTCTCACCTCAGTGGCAGCCTTAGGAGTAGGCCAACTTAGAATGGAATCCACCTTTTCGTGGTCCATTTTGAGGTTACCCTGTGACAAAACAAAGCCGAGATATATAATTTCCTACTTCATGAAGTCACACTTCTCCAAATTAATCATTATATTTTCATCATGAAATTTCTTCAAAACAATTTTCAAATGCCTAATATGCTCCTCCTTAGTTCTGCTAAAAACTAAAATGTCATCTAGGTAGACAACAACAAACTTACCAATGCATTCTACCAATACCTCATTCATAAGACTCATAATAGTTGAGGGAGCATTAGACAAAAAAAATGGCATTAAAATCCATTCATACAAACCTTCTATAGTTTTGAAGGTTGTTTTCCATTCATCTCCTTCATTTATTCTGATTTGGTGGTAGCCACTCTTAAGGTCAATTTTGCTGAAGTACTTTGCCTCCCCTAAACAATCCATTAGGTCTTCAATTCTAGGTATTGGGAACCTATACCTAATGGTGATTCTATTTATGGATCTAGAATCAGTACAAAGTCTCCAAGCTCCTCCTTTCTTAGGTGGTAAAACAGTAGGGACCGCACATGGGCTTATGCTCTTTCTAATTAGGCCTTGGTCTAATAACTCTCTGATTTGCTTGGCTATTTCCTCATTTTGTTGAGGGGTCATCTTATAGGAAGATTTTTTGGGTAAGGTAGCTCTTGGTATGAAGTCAATCTTATGGTTAACAAGTCTCTTAGGAGGAAGGGGAGTGGGCTGGCCATCATTCACAATATCCATATACTCTTCAAGTATTTATTTTACCTCATTTGGTATCTCTAATTTCTTGATAGCAACTTCATCTTTTGGCTTCAATACTAAATAAAATCCAACTCCTTCTCCATCTCCTAGAGTCTTGAAGAACTCCTTCTCACCAACCATGAGCACACTTGGACTTGATGTCTTCATCTCTCCTTCTTCTATCAGGGACTAAATTTTGAAAGTCATCCCATCTTTCTTGAATGAGTATGCATTCTCGATTCCATCATGCATGGATTGCCTATCAAATTGCCATGGCATTCCAAGTACAAGGTGGCATGCATCCATGGGAATAATTTCACATATAACTCTATCCTTATACTTTCTAATGGTGAATTCTACCTATGCTTGTTCTCCTACAAACACATGTTGTCCTTTGTTAAGCCATGTAACCTTGTATAGGTTGTCATGTGGAATCCTTTTCATATTTAACTTGGTGGCTGCCTCTTCACTAATGATATTATCAGTTGAGCCTAAATCAATAACGAAACTACACACCTTCCCTATGATCTTGCACTTCACTCTAAAGAGTTCCCTTCTTTGGCTTGGTTCTTGTTTGCTTGGCTCTCTGATCAATGTCCTCTTTATCATGAGGATCTCACCTTCCTCTAATTCTAAAGGTACCCCAGATGGCTTGCTGCTGCAACTTGATTCTTCTTGGACATAGTTAACTCTCTTTCCACATCCTTGAGAATTAGAACCTTTTTTAGGACAGCTATAGGTAGGGTGCCCTAGCTGATTGCAGTGGTAGCACTTCATGGTGGCAAAGTAGGATGCTCCTCTTCCTTGATTGCTACTGCTCCTTCCTCTCCAACTAGGGTTAGAGCCTCTACCTCTGCTGGAACCTCCTCTATGTGAGTTTCCTTCCTAATTTTCAGGGAGCTTGTTCTCACTTTGCTACCTTGAATCTGATCCTCTTCCACCATAGCCTCCTTGTCCTTTTCATTCTCTACCTTTGCCTCTTCCTCTGAAGTTTGATTATGATTTATTTACTTTTCTTCTCTTCAAATTTGAATGCAAGTTGGAAACACTTATGGATGGTTGTGGGAGTCCACAAACTGATTTCCTCTTTGATATTCCATTTTAGGCCTCCAAGATACCTAGCCACCTTGATAGTATCATCCTCTTGGATTATGTTGACGGGTCTTTGTGACCAGGTCCGCCAATAGATGTAAGTTGTCACTAGGTGCCGGGGTACCAGCCAGTTTCATCTGTAAAGGTTGTCTAGGGAAATGAGATTCCCCGAGCCTTCAAGCATGTGAGAGTTGGGTCTCGACAATGCAGGAGCTTAGTTGGGAAATGTGACTATTTTATTCAGGGGGATAGCTAGTTATCTCGGCTCGTCTTCTTTGGGGATTTAAGTGAGTGGGGTATCCTTCAAGCATCTACTAACTTTACCCAATAAACTTCAAAATATATTGCAGGGTTAGAAATATTCCATCTACCTATAGTTATACGAAACATTCAAAACATCGACAATGCTCTAACACACTACACTAAATACTGAAGAAATATAAAACCATCAGCTCATATTTAATCAATAGCAGAGGGAAAGGAGGTTGTTAATCTACTTGTAGTATTAGAGAAAAGGACATAAGAAAATAAAGCATAAAATACCATCAACCCAGAGATCAGAATGCTAACAATGTCATTGATAGAACCCTTCCTTCTTCATTAACATATCTCTAGCAAGCACTAGTGCATGTTACAATGGTGGCTCCAGGGGAGAATTTAACTACTAAAAGCTTCTAAAAACTAAGGAACATTGACCTCTACAACTAAGAACTAAGAAAATTGAAATTCTATTAGCTGTGGACTGCAAAATCATCAATTTCGCCAACCCTTGGAATGAGGCTGGACTTATTATTTATACACAAGTTTTTGACCTAAAATTAACCTAACTTACTTAGCAATATAATACTATTTCTGGTGGCCGGTACTACCTATGCCATGCTACAAAATACCTTGAGATGGAAAAAGTCTTTCATGTCGGAAGAATAAGACAAGAAAAGAGGAGTGGAAGAATCAGCCTTGAGAAGAGAGCCAGAAGGAGAAAAGAAGAAATCTGATCCCCAGGGGATCGAGGCTACATGCCTCATAAATGGGAAAGCGATGCCCTGTCTTTGATGTTCTAGGTGTCACATTGAAGTGACACCTTGGGAAGACCATCTATTAGAACCATCTTGTCAAGCCGATGTGCCTCATTGTGGTTACCTACTTTTTGACACCCTTTATTAACTACCTTGAAAGTGACTGGTCAGTCTTGGGAACCAGGACACAGGTCACTTAAAGAATACAAATTTGTGGGATCTGGAACTCTGGGATTCGAAAGCTCGTACCCCAAAGAATTAATGAATACCAAAATATCATCTCAAAACAATAATCTATGGAGCCTGGAGGATTTTATTGCTCCTTAGTATCATTGAAGGTTCGCAGGAGCCGGGAGATCCTGTCTTCGTCTATGTCCTTAAGGTCGGCCCAGCGGTATTTGGCCGCCTCCACTTGTTCACCCAAATCTGGCACATTTGCATTGAACTCCGTGGCCATCTTGGTCGCATCATGACTTTGAAGCACCATGCAAGTGAGCCTTGCCATTTTTTCTCCATCCATTTCCTCTAGGGATCCATACCGAGACTCCATTAGCTCGTTGAACTTTTCCAGGACATATTCCTCTGAAGTGCATGTTTTAGTGCTAAAGGGATCAGCTCTGGAGAGCTTTGAGATGAATGACTTGTTCAAATTAAAAGAATATTGAACTTCCTGGACTTTTTCATGCATAGTCACTACCAGTTTCTTGATTACCCCCAATGTGAGGTCAAGTCTGGAGTGCTGGGTCCAGAAAAAGTCTCAAGACTCCTCTCCTAAAATTATGGCTTCAGAGACAATTTCTTCTTCGATGCTAATGAGATCTTCCATCTTGGCCTTCCATGCTTCATAATTTTTTATATCTCCCTCCCAGATGGAGATAGTAGTTTCAGCCCAATGTAGAATATTGCTGGCCGCATACAAGTTTGGGAGTGTGGATGTTAAGAAACCTCGGACGTTTCCCACCTGTTCTGTAACCCACTCATCAACTGCCTGGTATTTTATTTTCACCACCCTTAGTGAATCTACATCACTCTAAGGGAGAGGTGTGTTGGATGTGGAGGCACCTAGGGGCATGGAAGTAAGAGGTTGTGTGAGCTCCATCAGCAACCCCATGAGATTTGCATTCTTTTCCTTTTTTTCCCTAAATTTCTGGGCCTCCTTCTCATAGCAAGCCTCCACCACCTTGGTCGCTTCTTTCAATAGGTCTAGTTCACCCTATTTCCCTCTCTTCCCTAGTGATACTTCAATGATAGAATATTCATTGGCCTTAGATGTTGCTTCATCTACATCTGGGGAAGGTGTCACAATTATTGCGATTGTATCTCCACCCGGCCCTATCTGAAGAGTGTGGATAGTCTGGGATTTCTTGTTCTTGGGAGGGTTCTGCATTTGTGCCATCATCTCTACCAAGGAGAGATGGGCCTTAGGCATCTCTAGGGCCTTCCTCTTACAAGAATCCACCAACCATTGTGGTGGTAGGGGTGACTTTGCAGCTAGAATCTATTCCTGTGATTTCTCCCCGGGCTCTTGTTGCACCCCTTCAATAGTATGTGCTATTTTTGACTCCTTCCCTGCATCTTTGGGTTCACTGGCAATACTTACTCTGGTAGTAATTGTATATTTTGCCCCAATTTCTACTTCCTTGAGGATGTTAGGATCATTTTTTACTTCCCCACGGTTCCTCTCCTTATCCTGTTGTTGCACTTCATCAGCCTCTGTTGCTGGAATGCTCTCTTCAACTGGTGTATTCTCTAGAGGTGGGTGAGGTGTCAGGCCAAGGTTCATTGTTTGGGCTGCTGTGATCACCTCCCCAAATGCTACTTTTGGAAGTGGCATTTGGAGTACGACAATTGGGGTCACGGATGCTCCCATAGGTCTGATTTCCACAACCGATGCCATTTTCTCATCCTGTGTCTACCCGCCCTCCTCAGTCCCTGTGTAACATATGAAATGGGTTGAAATGTTATGATGTTACCAAAATGTAAAGTAAGGAGATTTGTTTATTAATTGTTGTTTGATTTGCTTAAAGTGTGTTGAATTCCTTAACCCTACTTTACACTTAATTGAATTGTATTGATTGTGTATTGTAATTGTGATTAGGGAGAAGATAAGATGCTCCTTTTCTATCCTCACATGCACAAATGGAAGATCCAAGTTGATCAACCCAAAATAAGGGTTAATGCACAAATGAATCAAATATTCAGAAAGAAAACAAAGAAGCAGATCTTAAATTCTGTTAATTGATTAAGTGAGTATTTTTAATTACAATAATTGAAAAGGATTGGAAGAAGAACCAACCTTACAAAATTGTAGATCAAATAATGCTATTTTCTGAGTTCTATAGATTGTTTCTGGAAAAACTGATAGGTAATCCCGAACCAAAATGTAGAGATGAACAAAACCCAGAAATATTTTTCCGTTCTTATGTCATCTTATGAAAAAGGTTGACCTTGACCCAAAAATCTCAACCCTGACCCAATAATGTCGACCCTAACCTGCACAGGTCCGACAAAGAATCTGTTCATGCCATCCGAAAGAAAGCTGAAAAGGGTATCCAGATCTGGTCTCAAATCTATAGTCCTAAACTTGTACCTACAAGAAAAAGAGGTTTGTTTGTTGTGGGGGAGGGGTTTACCTTAGTCAAACCCTGATTTATGAATCAACCTTGAAATCAATAAAGTACAGAATGCTAGCAAGTAGTAGAATTGAATCTAACAATGAAGCTATGATATTCAATAGATATGCAATTATAATTCAAATGTATGCAAGTATGAAAGTATGAAAGCATGGAATTTAGAAACCATAAACCTCCATGATTGTATGCTTGGAATCCACCTTGAAGAGAGTATGAAATAATCTTGAGGATGCACAAAGAATCTTGAAGGAAGATCACACTACCATGATGGCTAGATCTAGGGCTTGAATGATGAATCTTGAATGTTTGCACCCAATCCCTTCAAAGTCTTAAAATATTGAATCCTTGATCTTCAATGGAGAACTCAAATGCTTGAAAGGAAGACTTTGAACACCTTGATAATTTTAGAACATTTAGAACAATGGATGCTTGAACTTTTGCTTGATCACCTCTTATCACTTAGTTGATGGTTACAAAAAATGAGAGAAGAAAGCTTCCTTTTATATGAAACTAGGGTACAATATTTTAAGGAGGCTGACATAGGATAATTAAATTCCAATTAGACCCATGCCCCTATAAGAGGACCTATATTAAATATAATTTAGGGATCAACACTTCAGAACCTGAAACAGCAGACCCAAAAGTGGGAAAACTGAATTTTGGATGACCCCCGGCAGCTGACAAGCTTCCAATTTTGAAAGGGGGACCCTGGTCAAGGTCGAGATTGACCCTGACCTAGGTCAAGGTCAAGGTCAACCTTGACCCAGGGGGTCAGAACCCTTGGAAAATATGCTAGGTGGGGTAGAAGGTGCCCAAAGAGGCCCAATCAAGGTCCTAAATAGGCACAGAAGTAGAGGAGGATGCAGAAACAAGAGGATGATATGATGGAGGTCAAAAACATCCCCTAAGGAGGGCTAAATTTTCTTAACATGGAAGTGCTTCCATTTTAAGATGATACATTAAGGTCCGACTTTAGCGAAAGTACAGAAATTGAATGTGCTCATGGTAAAGTTAGAGGAAAAAGATCCTGGTGGATTGCAACGAGGTAGAATACCACTAAGTCAGGGACATGAACTCCCAAACCAAGGATTCTAACTCAATATACATACATAAGATATGAAAGTAAAGAATAGCTAATCATAGAAAACATACATGACTACATAAGTAAGACAAGAAAAACACCAATGATAACATAGCTTCATGATCTAATCCTACTAGTATGAAAGCGAAAGAGAGAAGGGAAAGTGATTACCTCACCTAGTAAGATGCCCACCTTACTATGAATCACCAAGGAGGGAAAGCCCCTAACAGGCTCACCCATAAACTATTCTTGTAATTGTAATGTGGCTTCTGACGGCTTTTGAAAATATCCATAGATCCACATTCTTGTATCACCATGGAATATAAAATGTGTGTCCATTCAGGATTGAGCAACTAATGTGTGTTACCATTTGAGGATTTAGCATATTGTAAAAATGAAAAAAAAAGAGGTGCGTATCTCTTTAGGATTTAATAACTTATGTGTGTTACCTTCCAAGGATTTAGCAAAAATAAAAGTAAAAATGTCTGTCTCTTCAGGATTTAGCAACTTATGTGCGTTACCTTCCAAGGATTTAGCATGCTGCAAAACGTAAATAAATGTAAAATATAGTACAAGGGAGACCCTATATATTCCCCCCTCCTTATCATGGCTATCCACTAGGCAGGATAAGGAAGAGGAAGAGGATACCTACTTCACAAGGTAAGGAGATATCCAGCTTAACAACAATGTATACCATATTCTTAGTGAAGAGCCTTGACCCTTATATCCAAGAACATAGATAATCATCTAATGGATATGTCACTTATGGAAAAAAGGATCCTCAAAGAGGAAGAGATCTTATCAAAAAGAGCCCTACCATAGAGGAGTGCTTAGGATAAAATGTCATCTTCTAAAGAAAAGAGGGAACAAAGATTCAATCAACAAGCGCCCTGTAATCAAGAGGAAGAGGAATCCTTGGATGAAAGAATCAAAATCTAACCCAAAGAAAGAGAAAGAGTTTATCAAAAACATAGTTTAAAAAATAAAGAAGAGGTGATGACCTAAGACAATCACCTCTCATATAAGAGGGTATCAATAGTCAAAACACAAATCCTTACACAAATAATGTTGTAAGATAAACACATGCCACTAAGCTAAGGAAAGTAGATCCTTAGATAGATTAAGAAATAACATACCTTGCCCCCTAGGTGTCAAGGCAAGGGATATATTGAATCATATCAAGATATTTCATAGCAAAGAGATATGCTTACAAAACAAATGTTTTTTAGAAAAGATATCACAAGTGATATATAGGGATAGAATATAGAAAGAATAACCAATTACACTCAACACAAAAGATATGGTAAGAGTAGAAATGGATCCTAGAAGACTGGAATAAGATACCTCTTGCCCCCCAGTGAATAGACAAGAGGATAAATGCAATATAACTTGTAGAAGAATGAGGGGAATACCCTATATCAAAATTATGGAGAAATTGTAATACCGCTTGGGAATAAGATATAATTCCAAGAGAAGCTCTCTCTCTGACATATAGCTTGAAATGAACGTAGTCAACAAGAAAATGTTTATTACTATTGTGGAAAGGAAACTTGTACTTATGAAAAGCATTTTTTGGAACAGGTTTAAAGTTTTCTTTCTTCGAATTCATTAGCTGGACATACACTTTCTTAGCCACATCTTGAGGAGTATCAGGATGATCTAAGGTAGGTGTTGGAAGAAGAATATCAAGAGGAGGACGATAGTTAATATCAGCCACATGAAATTGAGAAGATGAATAACCTATACCATGCATATCATGTTTAGCAGATACATTGATTGGATTTTTAATGCCATGTTCATTAACACCAAGCCCTAAACCCTTATAACCTTGTTTATCTACCATAGTGTATCTAGTAGTATACCTATCTTTCATAGCATCTATGGGAGATGATTGATAATGATGCTTATGAGAGAATGTTGTGTAAGGTGGAATAATGGTTTTAGGAGAAGTTTCTTTGGATTTTCCTTTATTATCACCATGGATAGGATAAGAAGGAGAAGGTAAATCTAGAAATTCTTGCACATCCTCATCTTGTACCATAGTTTGAGCCTTAACAAAAGTATGAGAAGAACTAGGGATGGAAGATGGAAGAATAAGAGTGGGATTATTAGAAATTATTGGATTAGGAAGGTTAAGATTAGGATTAGGAATATTAGGAAGATTAGGTAATGGAGTATTATCTACCAAATTCTCCATATAATCCAAAAGAGCAATAAGTCCGCTACACAAATCCTTAATTAAAGTTTTGAAAGTAGGGAGACTAGTATCTGTCAATCTTAAAATAGCATAAGCAAGTGAAACATGAAGCTTAAAAAACATGATAAAGTGGATGATACTCTCATAGACATCATAGGTACTATAAAGAGTTGCTAAAAGAAGCATAATGATTAAAATATCCATACACCAAAAGAATTTCATAATGAAAATGCAAGAAGTGTTTTTGTATTTATAAATACAAATTGTAATCTATGATGTAAATATAACACCAAAGAGAAGGAGTTTTCTATCACAGGTTCACCAAATGTAACATATGAAATGGGTTGAAATGTTATGATGTTACCAAAATGTAAAGTAAGGAGATTTGTTTGTTAATTGATGTTTGATTTTCTTAAAGTGTGTTGAATTCCTTAACCCTAATTTACACTTAATTGAATTGTATTGATTATGTATTGTAATTGTGATTAGGGAGAAGATAAGATGCTCCTTTTCTATCCTCACATGCACAAATTGAAGATTCGAGTTGATCAACCCAAAAGAAGGGTTAATGCACAAATGAATCAACTATTTAGAAAGAGAACAAAGAAGGGGATCTTAAATTCTGTTAATTGATTAAGTGAATATTTTTAATTATATTAATTGGAAAGGATAGGAAGAAGAACCAAACTTACAAAATTCCAGATCAAAGAATGCTATTTTTTGAGGTCTATAGACTGTTTCTGGAAAATCTGATAGATGATCCCAAACCGAAATGCAAAGATGAACAAAACCCATAAATATTTTTCCGTTCTGATGTCGTCTGATGAAAAAGGTCAACCTTGACCCACAAATGTCAACCCTAACCCAATAATGTCAACCCTGACCTGCACAGGTCCGACAGAGAATCTGTTCGCGTCGTTTGAAAGAAAGCCGAAAAGGGTATCCAAATCTGGTCTCAAATCTACAGTCCTAAACCTATACCTACAAGAAAAATAGGTTTTTTTGTTGTGGGGGAGGGGTTTACCTTAGTCAAACCCTGATTTAGGAATTAACCTTAAAATCAATAAAGTATAGAATGCTGGCAAATAGTAGAATTGAATCTAACAATGAAGCTATGATATTCAATAGATATGTAATTATAATTCAAATGTATGCAAGTATGAAAGTATGAAAGGATGGACTTTAGATACCATCAACCTCCATGATTGTATGCTTGGAATCCACCTTGAAGAGAGTATGAAAGAATCTTGAGGATGCACAAAGGATCTTGAAGGAAGATCACACCACCATGATGGCTAGATCTAGGGCTTGAATGATGAATCTTGAATGTTTGCACCAAATCCCTTCAAAGGCTTAAAAGCTTGAATCCTTGATCTTCAATGGAGAACCTGAATGCTTGAAAGGAATACTTTGAACACCTTGATACTTTGAGAACATTTAGAACAATGGATGCTTGAACTTTTGCTTGATCACCTCTTATTACTTAGTTGATGGTTACAGAAAATGAGAGAAGAAAGCTTCCTTTTATATGAAACTAGGGCACAATCTTCTAAGGACGTTGACATAGGATAATTAAATTCCAATTAGACCCATGCCCCTAGAAGAGGACCTATATTAAATATAATTTAGGAATCAACACTTCGGAACCTGAAACAACCAACCCGAAAGCAGGAAAACAAAATTTTGGATGACCCCTTGTAGCCGACAAGCTTCCATTTTTGAAAGGGGGACCCTGGTCAGGGTTGAGGTCAACCCTAATCTAGGTCAGGGTTGAGGTTTACCCTGACCTATGTCAAGGTTGAGGTCAACCTTGACCCAGGGGGTCAGAACCCTTGGAAAATATGCTAGGTGGGGTACAAGGTGCCCGGAGAGGCCCAATCAAGGTCCTAAATAGGGACAGAAGAAGAGGATGATGCATAAATGGGAGGATTATATGATGGAGGTCAAAACAATCCCCTAAGGAGGGCTAAACTTTCTTAACATGAAAGTGCTTCCATTTTAAGATGATACATTAAGCCAGGAGTACAGAAATTGAATGTGCTCATGGTAAAGTTAGAGGAAAAAGATCCTAGTGGATTGCAATGAGGTAGAATATCACAAATTCAAGGACATGAGCTCCCAAAACAAGGATTCTAACTCAACATACATACATAATATATGAAATTAAAGAATAGCTAATCATAGAAAACATACATGACTACATCAGTAAGTCAAGAACAACACCATAGATAATATAGCTTCATGATCTAATCCTACTAGCATGAAAGTGAAAGAGGGAAGGGAAAGTGATTAACTCACCTAGTAAGATGCCCACCTTACTATGAATCACCAAGGAGGGAGAGCCCCTAACAAGTTCACCCATAAACTGTGCTTGTAATTGTAATGCGTCTTCTAATGGCTTTTGAAAATATCTATAGATCCACATTTTTGTATCACCATGGAATATAAAATGTCTGTCCATTCAGGATTTAGCAACTTATGTGCATTACCTTTTGAGGATTTAGCATATTGTAAAAATAAAAAATACGGTGCGTATCTCTTCAGGATTTAACAACTTATGTGTGTTAGATTCCAAAGATTTAGCAAAACTAAACGTAAAAATGTGTGTCTCTTCAGAATTTAGCAAATTATGTGCGTTACCTTCCAAGGATTTAGCATGTTGCAAAATGTAAATAAATGTAAAATATAGTACAAGGGAGACCATATATATGCCCCCCTCCTTATCATGGCTATCCACTAGGAAAGATAAGGAAGAGGAAGAGGATACCTACTTCACAAGGTAAGGAGGTATCCAGATTAACAATAATGTATACCATATTCTTAGTGAAGATCCTTGACCCTTACATCCAAGAACATAGATAATCGTGAAATGGATATGTTACTTATGGAAAAAGGATCCTCAAAGAAGAAGAGATCTTATCAACAAGAGCCCTACCATAGAGCAGTGCTTAGGATAAAATGGCATCTTCTAAAGAAAAGAGGGAACAAAGATTCAATCAACAAGCCCCCTGTAATCAAGAGGAAGAGGAATCCTTGGATGAAAGAATCAAACTCTAACCCAAAGCAAGAGAAAGATTTTATCAAAAACATAGTTTACAAAATAAAGAAGAGGTGATGACCTAAGACAATCACCTCTCATATAAGAGGGTATCAATAGTCAAAACACAAATCCTTACACAGAAATAATGTTGCAAGATAAACACACGCCACTAAGCTAAGGAAAGAAGCTCCTTAGATATATGAAGAAAGAACATACCTTTCCCCCTAGTTGTGAAGGCAATGGATATATTGAATTATATCAAGAGATTTAATAGCAAAGAGATATCCTTACAAAACAAATGTTTTTTAGAAAAGATATCACAAGTGATTTATAGCGATAGAATATAGAAAGAATAACCAATTAAACTCAACACAAAAGATATGCTAAGAGTAGAAATGGATCCTAGAAGACTAGAATAAGATACCTCTTTCCCCCCAGTGAATAGACAAGAGGATAAATGCAATCTAACTTGTAGAAGAATGAGGGGAATACCCTATATCAAAATTATGGAGAAATTGTAATACTGCACGGGAATAAGATATACTTCCAAGAGAAGCTATTTCTCTAACATAGAGCTTGAAATACACATAGTCAGAAAGTAAATGTTTATTACTATTGTGGAAAGGAAATTTTCACTTATGTAAAGCATTTTTCATAATAGGTTTAAAGTTTTCTTTCTTGGAATTCATTAGCTAGACATACACTTTCTTAGCCACATCTTGAGGAGTATCAGGATTATCTAAGGTAGGTGTTGGAAGAAGAATATCAAGAGGAGGATGATAGTTAATATAAGCCACATGAAATTGAGAAGATGAATAACCTATACCATGGATATCATGTTTAGGAGATAAATTGATTGGATTTTTAATGCCATGTTCATTAACACCAAGCCCTAAACCCTTATAACCTTGTTTATCTACCATAGTGTATCCAGTGGTATACCTAACTTGCATAGAATCTATGGGATATGATTGATTATGATTCTTATGAGAGAATGTTGTGTAAGGTGGAATAATGGTTTTAGGAGAAATTTCTTTGGATTTTCCTTCATTATCACCATCGATAGGATAAGAAGGAGAAGGTAAATCTAGAAATTCTTGCACATCCTCATCTTGTACCATAGTTTGAGCCTTAACAAAAGTATGAGAAGAACTAGGGATGGAAGATGGAAGAATA
>MU225315.1:268887-308097 GCA_018584345.1 Thuja plicata
AATTTTCAATAACCCGATCGGGTTATTGAAAATTTGAATTTTTTTTAAAGGTGTGTCCACTTTTTTGGTCCACAACTTGGTGCACACACCCATACATTGAACAACCAGAAGGGTTTGTTGATCCTAACAAGAAGAACATGATATGCAGATTATATAAAGCCTTGTATGGATTGAAACAAGCACCAAGAGCATGGTATGAAATAATTCACTCCTATCTCATAAGTATTGGATTTGTAAGAACTATTGAAAACAACAATCGATATTTAAAACAAGATACTAATGATAATGTTCTGATTGCTGAAATATTTTTTGATGATATCATATTTAGAGGTCATGATATGTTATGCAAATATTTTTCTCATGAAATGAGAATAATTTGAGATGTCTATGTTTGGGGAGATCAAATTCTTCCTTGGCCTACAAATTATTCAACAGGATGCAAGCATCTACATCACTCAATCCAAATACATCAAGGAAGTGCTGAAAATATTTAAGATGGAAGATTCCAAACTAGCTGGAACACCTATGGAAACATGATGCAAGCTGGAAAAAGAAGACAAATCACCAAAGGTAAATTAGACCATGTATAGATCAATGATTGGAAAACTAATGTATGTTGTTCATAATAGACCAGATATAGCACATGTAGTTGGAATAGCTAGAAGATTCTCTGCTAATCCCAAAGGATCACATATGACTGATGTCAAGAGAATTATGAGATACCTAAAGAATACTGATGACTATGGCCTCTGGTATAAAAAATAAGGCAAATTTGAGCTTACAATCTATACTGATGCTAATTGGGCTGGAAACTTAGATGACCAAAAGAGCACAACTGAAGGAGCATTCTTCATGGGTGACAGACTTGTCAATGGATAAGAAAGAAGCAAGGACACATCTCACAATCTACTGTAGAAGCAGAATATGTAGCTGCTATTGCAAATTGCTCAAACATTGCATGGATCAAGCAATTACTAGAAGGTATGAATATGAAAATTCTTGAACCAGTAATTATCTATTGTGATAACACCAGTGCAATTAAAATATCCAAGAATCCATTCATGCATGCTTAGACAAAGAATATTGCTATAAAGTATCATTACTTAAGGGAACAAGTACAAAAGAAGGAAGTGATACTGGAATATGTTCAATCAAAGGAGATGTTAGCAGATATATTCACAAAAGCATTGCCTAAGGACACATTTGAGTATCTAAGGGAAAGACTAGGGGTCCAGCCCTTGTCTACTGGTCAGTAAGATAACTAGGATGTTGCATCAGCCTTCAAGCTATCAGAAAATCATCCATGTTGATTCAAGCAAAAAGGAGGAACCGCAAAGATATATTAGTACACAAAAAGGTACTCATCTGCACCAAAATCCAGAGATATTTTGGCTACTACAGAGCTTATTACTGATGGAAATGAAATTCAAAGAAGTATATTTAAAAAAAGGAGAAGACTTTGGAATTAATGTCAAAGGGAGAGATTATACCGAAAGGGAGAGAATATACTATAGGGAGAGAGATTGAAATATATCTCTTAAATGTAACCTGAGGAAGAAATATACTAAATAGAGAGAGAACAATCAAAGGGAGAGAAAGATTCAAAGATACATTCATCTAAGGTAGATACAGAATCAGAAGTTGCTACATCTATTCATCAAAGGGAATGAAGATTGAAGAAATGGACACTCTGCAAGAAACAAATCTAAGCTAGAAGAGCTTACCGAGAGTCATACATTTTTTTTGTTATATAACAAAAGGTTGGTAGAAATTGATGAACTACAAACTAACATATTTCATAATATATTAGTATCTACAGTATGGAGTAGTATGTTTCCATCAATGCCAAAGGGAGAGATTGATGAACTATAAATGATTGAATGCTTGAGGTTGGTTAAGTTGATGATCACCGAAATGCAGAAAGATAATGCAAGACATTAAATCAGTTAATGGATTGTATTGTCATTGATGTCAACTTGATATAATCTGATTGGTCACATTAATATTGTCAAAGACTTCAAAGAACCAAATAAATAATGGTTATGTCAACATCAATGCATTAAAGCTCAGTATTCACCGAGTGACAACAGACACCGACAGACAATGCACACCGACAGATAGAGGAGTCTAAAGAAAAGAGTCACAGTGTTAACCAAGAAAGTTACCCAAACGACATTACCGATGATGAGCCAAAGATTCAAACAAGAAAAATTAAATATCACAGTGATACCCGAAGGCTAGACAACATCGATGGATGTGATGTCTGAGGACAAATGAAGTCAAACTGAGCAAAGAGGTAGTTAAAAAAAAATTAGAACTGAAGCTTAGAAATGACAAAAACATTAGCTAGCAAGAGCTAAATATAGAGTTAACTAGCTTTTTGCATTGTTTTTATCAACAAATAAAATGCTAGAGATAAGTTAGAGTTTTAAAGCCAGTTGTCAAGGAGAAATCTTCGGATAAAATCTAAAGCAAGATTTAAAGCAAGAATGATGATAATTGCAGATCACGCCAAGAACAAGAAAGAAAAGGACTTAGAAATGGTCACAATCATGTCTATAAAAGAGACAAGCTAATTCATTGTGAATTGGCAAGGTGAAGGTGGTGAATGAATAGAGAAGAGGATGCTGAAAAGATTGCTAGTGAAGGAAAAGACTTCATACAGTCCTGATCAATCAAGATGAAGGAAAGAGTTAAAGATTTCTATAGACATCAAGGAACAAAGAAACAACATCACCGAGAAGAAAGTAGTGGAGCAAAGGAACAAAAGAAAACACATTGATCAGAAAGGTATTATGTGCTTACAATAGATCTAAAAATCTGCAAGTCTAAGTTGTATATGTGAACATATCATTTTACTATTTCAATTTAACCATTGAGAAAAAAGTCTCTTAACCAAGCAGGATTTAAAAATCCTTTATATATATAGATACATCCAAAGGAGTATCAAAAAGTTTGGTCATGAAGATAGCATAGATATGCCAGATATCAAGTGACAAACTACACTAGGTTTGGTCATGAAGATAGTATGAGATGCCAGATATCAAGTGACAAACTATTCTATTAAATCCTCTAACAAGGTCACACCTAACAGTGTGTTTGTATCCTTTAAGAGGGTTGGCTCTTCACCGAGACCACTTCAGAAGAGTGAAAATTTGGGCTTAACATCCTAGGTGGTTTCTCCCTTAACAGGGTTTCCACGGTAAAATCCTTTTGTCAAATGTGTTTATCATTCATTGCTTTCATGTTTTTCTTTACACATTTCTAAAACAAGATTATTGGTAATCACTAAGTTATTTATCGTGTTTTGGTAAATAAAGAATGTTTTTCAGTAAAGTAAGGAATAAAGATAAAAAGGTTAAACATCGAGCAACAATTATTTGATTAATTTATTTTAAGGCATTCATCTTGTAAGGACAGAAGATAACTAAAGGTTTATTGGATTAATTTTTGATGCCACTGATTCACCCCCCCTCTCAGTTATTCTAACAATATATATATATTTTTTCCAAAAAAAATATATTTATATGATTTTTTATCTTCAAAGGTTATTTTGGAGGATGGCTAACTCCGCTCTTCACAAATTCACAAATTTGAAAAATGCTAATAACAAATATTTGAAAGAAAAAAAGTTTACCAAGGTAACAAGTGCACCATGATCAATTCAACCATTGAATCCCTTAAAGTTTTATGCCATACTGTGACTCAGAGTGCTTGGGTTTCAAGAATTCTGCAATCCAATCTATGTAAAAGTTCTCAATGACAAAACCATTCTTTTGAATCTAAATCTGCTTATGGAGTCTCTAGCTTTGTAGGGAGACAAAGAAACCCTAACCTCAATATTGAGGAATTTGATAATATGAAAAAATCCCAAAAAGAGAAAGAAGGGATTCGAGACAATGACATTCAATGTAGAAACATAAATTTGAGTATGGAAAAGCCCAAAGTTTGGGAAACTAGGGTTCCCAAACAATTCCTATTTTGGAAAAACAAAAAAACAAAGCTTTGTGAATGAAATCTCTAAGAGAAAAAATTGGGAAAGGAACCATAGGACTAATAATTATGAATCTATGACATTAAATGAAATCACTCTACTTTCAAATAAAACTACAAAAATCGAGGAACAACAAGTTTTTTACAACAAAACTAAATACAAATCTTGAAAGCCAAATGAAGGAAAAATATGCATATAATACCGCTTTGAGGTCTGCAATTTGGATGAAGTAAATTACATCGCAAAGGAAAATAAGGGAAGTTTATGAGTCTCCATGCCCCTGAAGCTAGATAAATTTGCAAAATCCTTAATACATCATAAGGATGCGAAGACCTTTGGCAAGCATTCACAGAATGGGGATTGTAGGAATTCTGGGGCCAGTACTCTGGATATGGCTAAGGAGTATACAAAAGGGTGGATCTTAGTGCATAATTAGAGAATCAAGAGAACCCTCAATAGGGTTAAAACATGCAATGGGTCTGATCTTCAGAAAAAATCCAATTCTATTCCTATCTGGGCTATTAGGGAAATACCATTCCATTGGGAAATAAAGAAAACACAAAATCTCTTTTGTAAACACAGGTGCCTCTAAATATCACTAAAGTCGAGTCGATTGGTAACCCTAAGTTCACCATAAACCCTTACCCAAAATTGAAGAAAATGAAACACTGAGTCGGCACGTCGTGAGTGATATCTTCAATAGTTGGCCCCTCTTGGGTGTTCTAGTCTACTGGAGGGAGAGACATCTTGTCTACTCCCTTTTCTTTGTACTGAAGGTCTATTATGGACCCGGTGTCCAAGAAGTCATCCAGGAATTTCTAAAGTTTCGACATTTCCATCATGCCCATTGTCATTCGGATGAAGTTTCAGCTCCGGACTTCAAAATCATCTTGGAAATCTTCCCAAAAGTCCTCCATGTGGAATATATGGGGCTTTGATGCCTAGGGAAGTGCCATTGTTATTTTTCCTAGCAGATCAAAGTTCTTCTGCGCTAGATAGAATTATGTTAAGCCTAATCTTTTAAGCTTATTGTCTGCCTCTTTGGCTGCGGCTAGACTACATGAATAATTCCCACAGATGATTGGGAATGGAATATTTATTACCTTCTTCATAGTGTAGAGGGCATGCAGTTCCAGGAACTGCCGGCAGTATTCCAAAAGAATTATTTTGTTCACACAGTGCTTGGGTAACAAATAGGGTTTCCCAGAGAAGCCAGTTACCCAAATATAAGTATGCTACTAGAACTGGATATAATAGTGGTCATAACTTTTGACCAAATCCATTGCCTCCTTAGAGAGGCGATACCCAACATCCCGGGTAGGCATGAGAAGGTGGTAGTAAATTAAGGCATCATTCACTCAGTAGAAGCTGAGGAAACTAGCCTCCCATTGGATTTGCATAAAATAATCCCAGGGAGCCTTTTGACTCGGGCCGACCCCAAGTACACCTGACATGACCAGCCCATTTGTGATAGGGCATTGTTGTTGTAGAGCCCAGAGGACATAGGATGTCATATAAAATTTAGAGGTCCAGGCCACCTGAAGGAACTGGGAGTCCACATGGTTTGAAATGATGGTGGCCCAATCAAAACACTATTCTCCAGAGGATATGCCCAACAGGAAGTAATACATCCGTCCCGAGAATTCCTAGGCATTTGTCGTGAAGGAACTGGGAGTCCACGTGGTTTGAAATGATGGTGGCCCAATAAAAATATTGTTCACTGGAGGACATGCCCAGTAGGAAGTAATACATCCATCCCAAGAATTCCCAGGAATGAGGTCACCCAAAGATTCTGCATAATTCTATGATCCCCATCTGTATGCTTTCCTTAAATTTTGATCGAGAGATCTCTAGTTTCATTCTTTTGGAATCCTTTTTTTGTGTCTTCAGCCAATTATTTTTCAAATACTGTTGAGCCATGATCTCCAACTACTGAAATTTCCCCAATGCCTCAGATCTAAAGATGACAGCTGCTTCATCAAACTAAGAGATCCCTAAACCTGCCCGAAAAGTTGCAGTGTCTAGGGAAACCATCAGCGTGGGATATCCAGTCGGGATAGGGGTGGTGACCATGATGGCCTAGATGGAGGAGTTGTAGTGTGTTGCAAGGGTGAGAATGATTTCTGAGGCTTGCACGAAGCATGGGAAGCAAGCGGCCTTTAGAATCCTGGAGTCTCCAACATTGATGGCTAACTGGTCCCTGGCCATTCGTTGGATGAACATCATTTTGACCAGGGCCTGCATTTATGCCCACATTTTGACACTGGTGTCGGTAATCAATTGAACCTTGGATTCAATCTTTGACCCTGTAATAGTGTTTTCCTTCAAATATTTCATGGTGAGGGGAATATTTTCTAGGGCCCTCTCATTCTTAGACCTGACGGCTGCCCCGGTGGCTATCGTGGGGAGCTCTGGACTCCCAGGTGGGGAGGATATAGATGCCTCTGACATAGTGAAAGTGTGATGCTAAAAATTGCAAGGTAAGGTGACCATCAGAATCTATAAAAGATAAATACTACTCTGGGATTCAGAGATCTTACCACCACATTACATCTTTCACCTGAAAAGTTAGTTCACGTCAAAATCTAAAAAAGATATGCATAGAATGTAGAATTAGGATTTTAACCACTATCTAGGCCTGGGGATTTTAGCATGTTTGATGGAAGTAAGATATAGGATGATCGAGGATGTAGGGCCCGGAGTCCAGAAAACTATACGTTGGGTGACATGACCAAAAGATGAGTTGTCAGGCTTATGTGGGCATCACATGGCCATGCAATAAATAGGAGTTATGGTGATGATGACGCCAACTGTTTGAACATGTGTGAGATGGGAGCCACTTGGTGGGACTTAAATGTGTGCATGGGAAATAAATTTTCCATAAATATGGATTGGATAGTGGAGAGAGAAACCACCATGGTTGAAACCAGCCAAGAGCCAAGTTCCAACCAGGTGGTATTCTGTCGTCAGGTGAGATCATGAATTCAGGAAACATAGACAAATGCATGGTGAGCTCGACACAAACTAGAAGGATATACACTAAGTATACAATAGAGCTGAGGCATATCATGGGGAGCTTTGGACTCTTGGGTGGGGAGGATGCAGATGCCTCTAACATAGTGAAAGTGTGATGCTAAAAACTGCAAGGTAAGGTGACCATCAGAATCCATAAAAGATAAATACTACTCCAAGATTCAGAGATCTTACCACCACATTGAATCTTTCACCTGAAAAGTTAGTTCACGTCAAAATCTGAAAAAGATATGCATAGAATGTAGACTTAGGATTTTAACCACTATCTGGGCCTGGGGATTTCAGCATGTTTGATAGAAGTAAGATATAGGATGATCGAGGATGTAGGGCCCAGAGTCTAGAAAAATAAATGTTGGGTGACATGACTGAAAGATGAGTTGTCAGGCTTACGTGGGTGTCACATAGCCATGCAATAAATAGGATTTATGGTGATGACGACGCCAACTGTCTGAACATGTGTGAGATAGGAGCCACTTGGTGGGACTTAAATGTGTGCATGGGAAATAAATTTTCCATAAAGATGGATTGGATAGTGGAGAGAGAAACCACCATGGTTGAAACTAGCCAAGAGCCGAGTTCCAACTAGGTGGTATTCTGTCATCGGGTGAGCTCATGAATTCAGGAAACACAGACAAATGCACGGTGAGCTTGACACAAACTAGAAGGATATACACTAAGTATATAATAGAGCTGAGGCATATATACATTACTTACAGAATTTACACAATATACAGACAACCAACACCATGCGAAACACACAGAAACCACCTATGCTACAACTACGCAGAGGGCGGACAACCCTCTGCCACTACCAACCCACCAATAGGAGGTGATGGAAGACCAATGCCATGAGACATGGAAAACACAATAGACCAAAACTAGGTGAAGAAAACAACAAAAATAAAAATGAGAACGAAATAGAAGCACCAAACCAGAAAACCCAAAAATGACAAGACCAGGACAAAGAGCCTACCTAAAACACAGACACAACAGAGAAGGTGGGCATGGGAAGTGCCTTGCAATGAGCTAACCACAAGGATCACTATGAATAATCAGCGCAAAATCACTGGTAATCAACCACTAAACACATGAGCAAAAGCAATTTAAATCGCCTCAATTCGCCTTGATTTGCTCTAAATGCACAAGTGTTTTTAATTATAGTAACTATAAAAGTGGCAGGTAATTCCTATTTATACCCAAGGTAAGAGAAAGTTACACTCTCCCTGACAGTCTCCAGAACAGGCAAACCTCCGGACTCCAGGCCCGGGGATTCTATGCAACCATACCTTCTTGCGAGAAGAAGACATCATGGCGGAGAATCTCGGAGTCTAGAATCTGGCTCTAGAAGAGAAAACTCCAAGAACGGGTCCCAAAGACACAAGAAGACAAAACAAAAAGAAAAAAAACCTCACAGGAAGGAAAATCCCAAAGAAGAAAACAAAGAAAGCAAAGAAACAAAGAAAGAGCTAAAGCGAAAAGAGGGGAGCCAACATTTTGCACACAAAATGTAGGGACAGGTATGTAGGGCATAAAAAATGGTGACTCTCTAGGATGAAATACCTTAGCACATTTGAGAACTACATAATATTTGGTTAGCAAAACTAGAATCAATTGTTACTTGGAGCATCCTACTTGTAAGGTGTGGAGCGTTTGAGAAAATCCAGCCCATACATGATTCAATACTTGGTTTTTCATCAGTTGTGAAGTGTGTGTTTTGAAAGAAAATCAAGCCGATGACCTCTAGGAGGAGTAGAGAAGAATCACTAAATATATCAAACCAAAGTCATCAAATTTTCTCATTTCCCCATGATACTAGAATTTCTCCCATTCTCTAGTTCTTTCCTTTTTCATTTTATTCTTTTCTGGATGGAAAGGCTGTACTCCTATCACCATTAAGCTTAAGCTTAGCCAATTTTAACGATGGTACTTATTTCACCCTTCCATCCAATTAAATTTGCTAAATAGGGAAGAAAAACTCTAGACCTGGGAAGAATTCAAATATTTTTTACTTGGGCCAATAAACTAGTGCGACCGATCTACCCTCGGTGTGTTCGATTACTTGTTCCTTTTGATTTTAATTTAACTGATTTCCGGACTTCCAGGGATGAATCTAATGAATATCTCTCATATCTTGTTGCTAGAATTACAAAATAACTCCAGAGACCGGACCAGTTCCACCATGCTAACAATATATTTTGAGTTCACCGAAAATGCGAAAGGTACCACCCCAGAGACTAGATGTTATGCGAAGAATACCGGTCTACAAAAGGGAGGGCAGAATGCTAGGGACCCAAAAAAGAAAGAATGAAACCAAAAACAAAATGGAAAGAAAAGGGGCAGTCCCAGAGGACAGCCAACAAAACTATTTATAAGGCACCCCAAACAGGGCATCGGGAAAGATATTTAGAAACAAGAATTTGACATAAAGTACAATTTTGGAAAAACTTACCTCATTCAAAATAATGCTTGAGAAACTGTCCATTGATGGGAAATGGAACTAATTCTCTGGTCATGGTACTAAGGTGATAAGTATTTGCCCCATAGATCTCTGAGATCAGATATGGTCTAAGCTAGAGCCATTGGAATTTGGTGTATTTTCCTTTCTTTTCTCGGGCCTTATCCCACAAGAGGACCAAGTTTTAAATCTGAAAGGCCTTATACTGGGCTCTTCGATCAAACCATCATTTTACTACTACTTGGTGACATGTAAAATGTTCAAGGGTTGCGTCTCTTTGTTCTTCCATCCACACCAAATTTAGGAGCTGAACCTCCATGATATTGTCTCGGTTGCTGAATTCCTACATAAATTATAAAACCAAGATTTGTAGGTTAATGGGGAACATTGGGTTCGGGCCGTAAACCAGATGGAATGGGGATGTCCCTAGGGTGGCCTTAATTCAAATACAATCTACCCAAAGGGCAAATTTCAACTTTTGGTGCCAGTCCCAGGGATTCTTCTCTAATAGGTGTTTGATCACTTCAATAAAAATTTTGTTAGTTGATTCAGCCACACCATTCCCTTGGTGTTAATAGTTGCTGAAAAAATTCAGAGTGATCTTCCTTTCATAGGTCCATTCAAGTAATTATGCCGAAGAAAATGTTGGACCATTGTCACATACTATAGCAAAGGGCATTCTAAATCTTGCGACGATGTTTTCTTCCAAGAATTTTATGAGTACATCTACTGTGTTATTTTTACAAGGTATTGCTTCAGACCACCAGGTGCAATAGTCGATAGTAGTTAGAATGTACTAGTGGTTGGTAAATGATTCGGGGTTGATTTCCCTGATAAAGTCAAATGCCCATTGGGATAAAGGTCTAGCTTCGAAGACTGGCTGCAAAGGCATAGCCAGGTTCTGCTCATGATGTGTCGTGGTTTGGCAAGTATGGAACTTCATGACGTGAGTGTAGACATCTTTAAAGATACAGGGCCAATAGTATCCAACCTGGAGAATCTGATGGGCTGTGGCATCAGCTGAGCCATGCTCGGTTCCAAACTACCCATGAAATTCTTCGATTATCTTCGCAGCTTGAACCCTATCAATGCACCAGAGGTACAATCCCTCATAGTTTCTGTGAAAAAGTGTGACATTTTTTATCATGAAGTGTGCACTTTTCAATCATAGGGTGCGATGTTTGTTTGGAGGCAATCCCTCCAAGCATCTGTTATTCAACAATAAGTACACTAGGTCTTTGTACCATGGATCTTGAGTGATGAACTCCACTGTATATGTCTGACATTAATTGTGGGGAGTCTCTTCTGCCATTTCTCTACATAGTCCCTGGCCTCAGACTATCTTCATGGGTTGCATTTCCAAATCATATTCCTGGAGGATGTCCATCCATTTCCACCATCTCTCACTCAATTCACTCTACATTAGTAGAGATTTTACTTCCTAGTCTGGGATGATAGCATGCACCTTGCTCTAGAAAATATAATGCTAGAATTTCTTCACGGTGCAAATGAGAGCAAAGGCTTGCTTTTTCAATGGTGAATACCAGACTTTAGAATTCTTAAAGGGGGAGCTAATGAAAGCTATCAATCATTCTTCCCCCTTGACATTCTAGGTCAAAACTACTGCGACAGAATGTGGTGAAGCAAAGGAATAAATGTAAAAGGGGAGGGAGTAGTCTAGACTAGACAGGACTGTGCCTCTGTTATCATTTGTTTAATCTGGGTGAATTCCCACTTTGCTTTAGGGCTCCACTCAATTTTAGTATCTTTCTTCATCATCTTGTTGAGTGTTTTTTTGATCTCGGTGAATCCAGTGATGAACTGCCAGACAAAGTTGATCTTTCCAAAGAAAGATCTCATTTCTTTCTTGCTACCGGGCATTTGTAAGTTTAGCAGTGCTTCAAATCTCTTGGGGTCAATGGATATACCCTTCTCGGAGATAATATGCCCAAACAAATTCCCTTCAGTGACCCCGAATATGCATTTCTTAGGATTGAGGGATATTCCATACTAGCGACATCTCTCACAAATTTGGGCAAGGTGGGCGAAATGATCACGCATGTCCCCAGAAAAGATGGTCAAATCATCCATGTAGATGATTATACACCGGTTCACAAGGCCCTTGAACGCAATAGCCTTTTGAAATGTGGCCCCTGTGTTGATCAGGCCAAAGGGCATTCTCCGGTAGGAAAACATTCCCCACTTGGTGGTAAATGTCATTTTGTCTCTATCCTCATATTTGACTATGACTTGGTTATACCCAAAATACCCATCTAAGAAGGACATCATTTCTGATCCATTCACGATTTGCAATACCTCATCTAGTGAGGGGAGAGGGTGATTATCTTTCTTGGAGGCTTTGTTCAAATTTTGGAAATCCACACAAAGGTGGATCTTGCCACTTTTCTTCCTCACAGGGACTAGGTTGGCAACCCATGTAGTATGCTAGATTGGAAAGATTATCCGGGTTGACAGTAGTTTTTGAACCTCCTGATAAATCAGAGGTTCGATCAGTGGGTTGACTGGTCGTTGCTTTTTCTAGAAAGGCTTAGCATTAGATTTGAGAGGGATGGTATGAGTCATAATGGATGTATCATATGTCTTTAGATCCTCATACCCCCATACAATCACATCAATGTATTCTCAGAGAACCACGATAATCTTCTCTTTCTCCTCAGGGGAGCAGGATGTACCAATATATATCATTTTCTCTTCACCGAGTTGGCTGATGTTCACTTTCTCAAATTTTCCTCCCTCAAAGGAGGATGATATCTTTTCCTAGCCCTGAGGGTCTGAGTCAAAGATTCGTTCAAGTGCAATCATCCCCTTTAGGATGGTGTTTGTTGGTAAGTCCATGATCCTGTCATCTTCATCACCCTGTCCGGTATCATTGTGATCTCTCTCTTCCACTATCTGGTCCTCAAAGACACCAACATTGGCCATGAAGGCCAGGATATGCTAATCATCCTCAAAGACCTAAAAATGGGTGACATTGTCTGGAATGGACAGGGTGGGGATCATCTCAACAGACAATCTTTGAATTTGCGAGCCAGCCATTGGCTCAAGCATGCTGGCAGAAACAACAAGGGCATCCAGGACATAATTCCATCTCTAGGGAATAAGATCGATGCCAAAGGCATCAAAATCCTCAATAAGGCTCCATGCTTGGTTGCGATATGCAGCCAGCCTTTTGTTGTGATAGGTGTATTGACTCCGAACCTGCTTAACAATCAAATCTGAATCACCTAGGGCCCAAAGGTGAGTGATTCCTTTCCTTAGTAAAAATAGGAGTCCAACGACCAAGGCCTCATACTCCATGATATTGTTTGTGCAGTTGAATTGTAGCCTATAGGACACGAGGAGATATTTTCCCCACGGGTTGATTAATTCCACTCCGGCTCCATAGCCTTGTTTGGATCGGGATCCATTGAACTTAAGGGTCTACAAGTCATTGCTTATTGTCTGGGGCTGGGAAGATGAAGTGGTCTTTGGATTGTTTTTGGGAGAGTTGGGAGGATTTTCCTCTGGTGTTGATGGTACGTGGGTGAGGTTTGTCTCTGGAGGAATTTTTGGTTGGGATTCCCAGACAAATGGTACCAAAAAGGCATTGCCATCAGAAGCACTGGGTCCCAGGGAATCAGCTGTGTGTTCTTTCTTCTAGAGGGCATTGATGTGTCGGGTAGCAGCAGAAAGGCATGGTTCACACTCTAGCTTTGACTATTTATGGTAATGCACTTGGCACTAGGTGTCAGACAAGATTGTGGTGGGGGTCGCTGTAGCACCCTGAGAGTTAAAATCAACCCTCAACTTTTCCTCCAAGTCCTGGGTTCTCTGCAAGACTATGGGGTCCTCCCTGGGGGTGAAATTGAATGTTAAGATCTCAAGGGGTTGGTACACCCCTAGGGAAGTCTTAGAGAAGAGGACCTCATTCACCCTCCTAATTTTGGTGAGGGCCTATTTCATCCTAGTCTAACTTTCAACCCAGATCTGGTTAGATTCTCCTTCCCAAGGGAGCCATAAGTGGAATAAGTCGATCAAAAAATACCCATTTAGGGACTTGGACCAATTGAAACTTAGTAACATCCCATAAGTCTCTGGGATGTTCACCACTTGGATGTCAATTGTGCTGGCTATCCTAGAGTCTTGGATGAGTTGAATCTGGATGTTCTTCAATTCACCCACCATCTTTACAATAGTTTTATCTAGTTGGATCACTGCACCGTTAGATAGGGTGGGTCAAAATCTGATATTTTGACATATGGATAAAGGCATGATATTTCCCGAAGCCTCAGAATCTACTAGGTAGTTGTGTATTTTTTTCCCTTATATGCTCAGGCCTAGTAGGAAGGGAGGATCCTCTATATTTCCCCAGAAGACAACCGCATTGGTCTCCTCAAAAGAGACAATCTTGGGTGGGCGACTAACAGCTTCCGAGTTTCCCAAGAGCTTCGGATGAGACTTCTTCTACTCAGGAGAGTTCAGCAAAACCTCCACCAAGGTCATGGAGGTGGTGGTTTATTCTAACACCTTCGTAATGTCAAATCTTCCACCCAGGAACCAGTGGCTTCCCTCAGTCGGGTCCTTAGTTTGGTAAGAGCCAGAGCCTTTTGGAGGGACCAATTGATCATTCATGTTGTCTTGGGGAGGAGTTTCTTTGGGAGGTGTGGGCATGTAAACTGGTCCTTTACCAGCCTGACTCTGAGTGTTGTAGGGAGTCTGTGGGTTGGTGAAGGCATTGGCCTCAAAGGTCAGAATAGATTCATCAAAGAACCCCTAAAGTATGGGTTCCTCTTCATCTTCTCTACCTGTTCCAAAGAAGACAGTCCCACAGGTGAATACACCGTGAGTGGGCTCTTGTATAGGAGGCTTTGGAGGAGTAGGATCAGAAGCTTGTTGCCTATCCAGCTAGGAAATCATGATGACTTTCTCCAGCGTGGCACATTTTACCTCACTGTAAGAGCCTCAGTCATGCAATCTACACTAGTTGGTCATGGGCTAGAAGTCTGTGACTGACGTGAAATGGGAAGGTCTAGCGCCACCTTGATTGGTGTTTTAGTTTGGAGGAGGACCTCTGGTACTAGCATTGTTATTCCATTGTTGTTGGTTGGGCCGATGCACATTGCTCAAGTTTCTTCCTTTGGCATTGTTTTTTTGTTAGCCAGAGAAAATATTCCCTCTTTTGGAAATGGTGTTGTGAGGTGCAATGGTCCCTCCCTTCAGTTGACCCATGTCCATAGTTAGTGTAGACAACATTCGCTAGAGGGATTCAACCTTGGCGGTCAATTGGGTATTCGCATCACAGTGTGATGGTTGTTGTTGTTGGTTCCCTGGGAAAGCGACAGCATTAACCAGAGTCGAGGGTGAAAATCATCTAGCCGTGGTTGACTGGAAGAAAGGCACTCTAGATGGTTGTGTCTGTGGTTTTTGCATTTTCTACGGTTGGTTCCAGGGAAAAGATTCCAGACCCGATGTTGTCTGGGTTTGAGATGGATACATGTACCGGGCCTGCTGGTCTATTAGCAGTGGTGGGGGATTCATGGCCATCGTGGGGGCACCCATTGCCTAATTATGGCCACCGGGTATCATGTTAAATCACATGCTCTACCCAATCCCGCTCGGGGATTTATTAAGACCATGGGACAACTCTACAGCTAGGTTGTAAACCTTTGCCAAAGTATCCCGATCATCAGTGTTGGTGGTTCTCCAGAGGAGAGTGGCAACAAAAGGGTCCATTGCATTAAGATAGGTCTGGATAGTTATATCCGCGGATGGGATGAAGGGACCCGTGCACCGCTTCAAGGTATGTTGGAACCGGTGATTGAATGTAGCAAGGGGTTCATTTTGTTCCTTCCTGATAGAGATGAACTGGCTATGGGACCACGCTGGGTCCATGTGTACATGGAAGTCAGCCAGGAAGGTGTCCTCCATGTCCTGCCAACTATTGATGGAGTTGGTAGGAAGGTTAAGGTACCAGTTCAGCTCGTTCTATCCCAGGGATAGAGGGAAAATCCAAGTCACAATGTCCTGATGTTGGAGCTGGTGTTGGTTCATGGCATCTTTGTATGCCTGCATATTCTCTTCTATGGTTTGTGAGCCTAAGTGCTCATATCGGGGACAAATCTTTTCTAGGTACTAACGTAGATCGTTGGATGCACCCAAGAAAGTTCCCATCAGGGACCCGGTATTTCCAAAATATGTAGCCGTCAAGGGTGTTGGGTTTTGACTAGGTTGAGCATTAATTCCCTGGGTCATTTGGGGGACTTGGTTATTCTGGGATGCGCTAGATCCCTAGACAATGGTGGCTGACTTGGCTTTCGAGGTCTATTTCTTTTGAGCAGGAGGCTCGAGTTCAACAAACCTTCTAAGATTGGGAGTTGATCTAAGGACTCTTCTGAATCTTGCTGGTGAAAATGATCCAATCCAATTGAAGGCTTGAATACTAAAGCTATGGTTTGGGGAACCCTTAGGTGGTGTGAAATCTAAATCCTCAGAGGGGGACGAGTTCATGCCCTCCTTCTAGCGCCAATTTCTGTTGACAGGTCTTTGTGACCAAGTCTACCAACAAATGTAAGTTGTCACCGGGTACTAGGGTACCGGCCAACTTTTCTTGTAAAGGTTGTATGGGGAAATGAGATTCCTCGGGCCTTCAAGCATGTGAGAGTCAGATCTTGATAGTGCAGGAGCTTAATTGGGAAATGTGACTGTTTTGTTCGGGGGGATAGATGGTTATCTCAGTTCATCTTCTCTAGGGATTTAAGTGAGTGGGGTTTCCTTCAAACATCTACTAACTTTACCCAATAAAATTCAAAAGATATTGCAGGGTTAGAAATATTCCATCTACCCATAGTTATACCAAACATTCAAAACATCAAAAATACTCTAACACACTAGACTAAATACTGAAGAAATACAAAACCATCAGCTCATATTTAATCAATAGCAGAGGGAAAGGAGGTCATTAATCTACTTGAAGTATTAGAGCAAAGGACATAAGAACATAAAGCATAAAATACCATCAACCCAAAGATTAGAATTCTAACAATGTCATTGATAGAGCCCTTCCTTCTTCATTAACATATCTCTAGCAAGCACTAGTGTGTGTTACAATGGTGGCTCTAGGGGAGCATTTAACTACTGAAAGTTTCTAAAAACTAAGGAGCATTGAGCTCTGCAACTAAGAACTGAGAAAACTAAAATGCTATTAGTTGTGGACTGTAAAATCATCAATTTTGCCAACCCTTGGAATGAGGTTAGACTTATTATTTATACACAAGTTTTTGACCTAAAATTAACCTAACTTTCTTAACAATATAATACTATTTCTGATGGCCGGTAATACCTGTGCCACACTACAAAAGACATCAAGATGGAAAAGGTCTATCACATCAGAAGAATAAGACAAGAAAAGAGGAGTGGAAGAATCGGCCTTGAGAAGAGAGCCAGAATTTGAAAAGAAGAAATTTGATCCCCCAGGGATCGAGGCTACATGCCTCAAAAATGGGAAAGCGACACCCTATCTCCGATGTGCCAAGTGTAACATTGATGTGGAACCTTGGGAAGACCATCTGTCAGAACCCTCTTGTTGAGCCGATGTGCCTCATTTTGGTTACCTACTTTTTGACACCCTTTATTAACTGCCTTGAAAGTGACTGGTTAGTCTTGGGAACCAGGACATGGGTCACTTAAAGAATACAAAATTGTGGGATCCAAAACTCTAGGATCCAGAAGATTGTACCCCAAAGAATGAATGAATACAAAAATTACATCTCCTGATGATCATCTCCAGAGCCTGGAGGATTTTATTTCTCCTTAGTATCATTGAAGGTCTGCAGGAGTCAGGAGATCCCATCTTCGTCTATGTCCTGAAGGCCGGCCCATCGGTATTTAGCTTCCTCCACTTGTTTGCCCAAATCTGGCACATTTTACTTTAACTCCACAGCCATCTTGGTCATGTCATGACTTTGAAGCACCATGTGAGTGAGCCTTGCCATCTTTTCTCCATCCATTTCCTCTAGGGATCCATACCAAGACTCTGTTAGCTCGTCAAACTTTCGCAGGACATATTCCTCCAGAGTGCATGTTTTAGTGCTAAAGCGATCAGCTCCGGAGACCTTTGAGATGAATGACTTGTACAAATTGAAAGAATATTGAACTTCCTAGAATTTTTTGTGCATAGTCCCTACCAGTTGCTTGATTACCCCCAATGTGAGGTCAAGTCTGGAGTGCTGGGTCTGGACAAAGTCAAAATACTCCTCTCCTAAAATTTTAGCTTCAAAGACAATTTCTTCTTTGATGTCGATGATCTCTTCCATCTCAGCCTTCTATGCTTCATAATTTTTGATGTCTCCCTCCCAGATGGAGATAGTAGTTTCGGCCTGGTGTAGAATATTGCTGGCCGCATACAAGTCTGGGAGTGTGGATGTTAAGAAACGCTAGACGTTTCCCACCTGTTTTGTAACCCACTCATCAACTGCCTAGGCTTTTCTTTTCATTACCCTTAGTGAATCTATGTCACTCTAAGGGAGTAGTGTGTCAGATGTGGAGGCACCTAAGGGAATGGAAATAAGAGGTTGTGTGAGCTCCATCAGCAACCCGATGAGATTTGTATTCTTTTCCTTTTCCACCCTGAATTTTTGGGCCTCCTTCTCATAGAGAGCCTCCACTGCCTTGGTTGCTTCTTTCAATAGGTCTAGTTCACCATGTTTCCCTCTCTTCCCTAGTGATACTTCTATGATAGAATATTCATTGACCTTAACCATTGCTTCATCTACATCTTGGGAAGGTGTCATGATTACCGCGACTGTATCTCCACCCAGCCTAGTCCGAAGAGTGTGGACTATCCAGGCTTTCTTGTTCTTGGGAGGGTTCTCCATTTGTGCCATCATCTCTACCAAGGAGAGATGGGCCTTAGGTTTCACCTGGGCCTTCCTCTTATGAGACTCCACCAACCATTGTGGTGATAGGGGTGGCTTTGCAGCCAGAATCTATTCCTGTGATTTCTCCCCAGGATCTTGTTGCACCCCTTCGACAGTATGAGACATTTCTAACTCCTTCCCTACATCCTTGGGTTCACCAGAAATACTTACTATGGTGGTACTTGTATCTTTTTCCCTGATATCTACATCCTTGACGATGTTAGGATCATCATTTACTTCCCTGGGGTTCCTCTCCTTATCCTGCTATTTCTCTTCATCAGCCTCTGTTGCTGGGATGCTCTCTTCAACTAGTGTATTCTCTGGAGGTGGGGGAGGCATCAAGCCAAGGTTCATCATTTGGGCCTCTGTGATCACCTCCCAAAATGTTACTTTTGGAAGTGGCATTTGGAGCACGACAGTTGGAGTCACGGTTACTCCCATAGGTCTGGTTTCCCTAATCGATGCCATTTTCTCATCCTGTGTCTGCCCGTCCTCCTCAGCCCCTGTAATATGTATCTTTGGGACTTTGGGGATATCCACCTATTCCTATCCCTTTTCATCTTTTGCTCAGGCTTCCTATTCTTGTGCAGACTCTGACTCTGGGAGTTCATCATGTGCGGCAATTTCTTCAATCGATCTCCAGATATCTCCCTGCAAGTTTCCAAACTCATCAGTTCCAAATACATCATCAAATTCATCACGGGGAGGGGAGTTCTTCGGGATATCCTCAAGTTCTTTGTCCAGCTCTAGAGAGTCAAAAGAAAGGATTTGTACTTCTTGGATTCTTGGCATCCCAAGTTCTGGCTCTGCCCTTGGTTGAGAGTTAGTCTTCTTCTTCTTTCTCCTAGTTATCAAGGGGGATTGTATCCATTACCGCTAACTGCTCCTCTTTCACTCAGGTCCTTGTCACTTAGACCATCAATGCTTCCAGTGAAGGAGAGGAGGGAGGATGAACGGGCCCGGTCATGAGTACCAGGGTGGCCAACCATGTGATTAACTTATCTTTCATCTGTTGGGAGACCATCAGTGTCTGTTGCATTTTCTCTTTTATGGGGGTCACACACGGGGTTTGCGACGGGGTCCCCATTATTGTTTTTCCTTTATCCTCCCCCTGTGAAGAGGTTTCAGCCCAGAAGTCAAGCCCTGCATTGTTGGGACAACTTTGCGTGTACTCCTTGGGTATGCCTTTTTGAAATAGGCATGGCTATGCTCAACCACATCATGAGTGATATATTCAATAGTTGGCCCCTCCTGGGAACTCTAGTCTACTAGAGGGAGAGCCATCTTGTCTACTCCCTTTTCTTTATACTGAGGATCTATTGTAGACCCGGTGTCTGAGAAGTTGTCTAAGAATTTTTGAAGTTTCAACCTTTCCATCATCCCCATTGTCATCCGGATGAAGTGCCAGCTCCAGAATTCAAAAACATCCTAGCAATCTTTCCAAAATTCCTCCATGTGGAATATATGGGGCTCTGATGCCCAGGGAAGTGTCGTTTCTATTTTGCCTAGCGGATCAAAGTTCTTCCATGCCAGATAGAATTATGTTAAGCCTAAGCTTTTAAGCTCATTGTCCGCCTCTTTGGCTATGGCCAGATTACATGAATAATTCTCATAGGTGATTGGGAATGGAAATTTTATTACCTTCTTCACAGTGTAGAGGGCGTACAGTTCTAGCCGGTAGTATTTCAAAAGAATTATTTTGTTCCCACAATGCTTGGGTAACAAATAGGGTTTCCCAGGGAAGTCGGTTACCCAGATATAAGTATGCTGCTAGAACTAGATATAATAGTGGCCATAACTTATGACCAAATCCATTGCCTCCTTAGAGAGGCAATACTCGGCATCCCAAGTAGGTGTGAGAAGGTGGTAGTAAATGAAGGAATCGTTCACTTGGCAGAAGTTGAGGAAACTAGCCTCCTATTAGATTTGCGGGAAATAATGCTAGGGAGCCTTTTGACCCAGGCTGACCCCAAGTACACCCGATGTGAGCAGCCTATTTCTGACAGGGCATTATTGTGCTAGAGCCCAGAGGACATAGGATGTCATATAAAATTTAGAGGTCTAGGCCACCTGAAGGAACTGGGAGTCCACATGGTTTGAAATGATGGTGGCCCAATTAGAATACTATTCACTAGAGGAGATGCCCAATAGGAAGTAATACATCCATCCCAAGAATTCTTGGGCATGCGGTTGCCCAAAGATCTTGTATAATGCTATGATCCCCATCTGTATCCTTTCCTTAAATTCTGATCGGGGGATCTCCAGTTTCATTCTTTTCGAATCCTTCTTTGGCATCTTTAGCCAATTGTTGTTCAATTACTGTTAGGCCATGATCTCCAGTTGCTAAAATTGCCCCAATGCATCAGATCTGGTGACGATGGCTACTTTTTTAAACTAGGGGATCCCTAAACCTGCCCTAAAATTTGCAGCATTTAGGGAAACCATGGGTTTGGAATATCTGGTCAGGACCAGGGTAGCGAGTATGATGGCCTAGATAGAGGAGTTTTAGTGTGTTGCGAGGGTGAGAATGAGTTTTGGGGCTTGCACGGAGCATGGGAAGCAAGCTGCCTTTTGAATCCCCAAGTCTCCAACATTGATGGCTAACTGGTCCCCGACCGTTTGTTGGATGAACATCATTTTGACGAGGGCCTACATTTTTGCACACATTCTGACACTGGTGTCGGTAATCAATTGAACCTTGGATTCGATCTTTGACCCTAGAATAGTGTTTTCCTTCAAATATTTCATGGTGAGGGGAAGCTTTTCCAGGGCCCTCTCATTCTTAGACCTGACGGCTACCTTGGTGGCTTTTGTGGGGAGCTCTGGACTCTCGGGTGGGGAGGATGTAGATGCCTCTAACATAGTGAAAGTGTGATGCTAAAAACCTGCAAGGTAATGCAACCATGAGAATCCATAAAAGATAAATACTACTCTGGGATCCAGAGATCTTATCACGAGATTGCGTCTTTCACCTGAAAAGTTAGTTCACATCAAAATCTAGAAAAGATATGCATAGAATGTAGACTTATGATTTTAACCACTATCTGAGCCTAGGGATTTCAGCATGTTTGATAGAATTAAGATATAGGTTGATCAAGGATGTAGGGCCTAGAGTCTGAAAAACTAACCGTTGGGTGACATGACCGAAAGATGAGTTGTCAGGCTTACATGGGCATCACATGGCCATGTAATAAATAGGAGTTATGGTGATGATGGCACCAACTATCTGAGAACACACGAGACAAGAGCCACTTGGAGGGACTTAAATGCGCGTATGGGAAATAAATTTTCCATAAAGACAAATTCGACGGTGGAGAGAGAAACCACCATGGTTGAAACCAGTGAAGAGCCAAGTTCCAACCACATGGTATTCCATCATTGGGAGAGGTCATGAATTTAGGAAACACTGACAAATGCATGGTGAGATTGACATAAATAGGAAGGATATACACTAAGTATACAACATAGTTGAGGTATATATACATTACTTACAAAATTTACACAATATACATACAACCAACACCATGCAAAACACATGGAAACCACCTATGCTACAACTACGTAGAGGGCAGAAAACCTTATGCCAGTGCCAACCCACCAATGGGAGGCAACGAAAGACTAGTGCCATGAGACGCGACAAACACAACAGACCAAAACCAGACAAAGAAAACAACAAAAAGAAAAATGAGAATGAAATAGAAGCACCAAACCAGAAAACCCAAAAATGACAAGACCAGGGTCGAGAGCCTACCTAAAACATGGATATAATAGAGAAGGTGGGCACGGGAAGCACCTTGCAATGAGCTAACCCCAAGGATCACCATGAATAATCAGCGCAAAAACATTGGTAATCAGGCACTAAACACGGGAGCAAAAGTAGCTTAAAATTACCTCAATTCACCTTGATTCGCTCAAAATGCACAAGTGTTTTTAATCACGGTAACTATAAAAGTGGAAGGTAATTCCTATTTATACCCAAGGTAAGAGCAAGTTACACTCTCCCTGACAATCTCTGAAATAGGCAAACCTCCGGACTCCGGGTCCGGGGATTCTATGCAACGATACCTTCTTTTGAGAAGAAGACACCGTGGCAGAGAATCCCAGAGTCCAGAATCTAGTTCTGGAAGAGAAAACTCCAGGACTGGGTCCTAGAGATAGAAGAAGACAAAACAAAAAGAAAACAAACCTCATGGGAAGGAAAAGCCTGGAGAAGAAAATAAAGAAAGCAAAGAAACAAAGAAAGAGCCAAAGAAAAAAAAGGGGACCCAACATTTTGCACACAAAATGTAGGGACGGGTATGTAGGGCATAGAAGATTCTTGACCTCAAGTACAACTTTTTGAATTCTTTAGTATACGTAGCCACATCCAAACATTTTTTCTTCAAACTCTGCCTCTTCTTGTGTAACTGGATTTCATAATTCTCAGGTAGGTATTGCTCCTTTACCTTGTTTAACATGGCCTTCCAATTTGAAATTGGATGCTTACCCATCTTCTCCCTCTCTTCTTGAAGGTATTTCCACCATGTTAATGCTAAAACCTCTTAGCCTTGACTTTGCAACTGTTACCTTCTGTGCTTCAGTTAGACCCTCACATTCAAAATGATTTTCAATACCTTCTATCCATTCCAAAACTAGTTCACTGTCCACTTTTCCATTAAAGAATGGAATTCCTTCAAGACTTTTCCCTCCTAGGGCTCTGAGAGATTTTAGAAATGGCTCCTCATTCATGGGAGGGTCTGGTTCAGGTATCAAGTCTTCTTCATTAGCTTTTTCTTCCCTTTACTGTTTCTTCCTTCATCTCCATCTTTGCTTTTAGTTGTATCTACAACTTGTTGAAGTTTTACCTTCATCTTATCCAGGGCTTCTTCCAGTAGTCTACTCCTTTCCCTTTGATCCTCTATCACTCTCTTTTTCTCATCTACTTCCTTTGCAAGCTCTGCATTGGTGATCGTCTTGTTTTCACCCACTAATACTGCTGGCTGGAACATTTAGCACAAGCCCAATCAATTTAGGCTCTAATACCAAGCTGATGTGGACAGAAGTCTTGTTGCTACTACAGAACCAGCTTGGCTCTACTCTGAGATCTCTCTCCTAGATCCCTTAGGGTGTTAATAACCCCAACTAAGGTAAGTCACTCTCAAATTTACCTCCTCTTCAAGACCGAGTCCCCATTGAAATTCTTTTCATCTTCTTCTCTTGCTGAACCTACACAAATAGATTCATTCTACTCACTTATTCAATGTTTTCTGAACATTGCTTTCATTCTCTTTCCTAGCTAGACTATTACCAAGCTTTCCTAGGGTAAGATCTCTAGACTCTTTGTTGTTGCTTCACCTACAGAAAACAAAAAGGAAACTATGTACAAGGGCTCCTCTCGAGTTCCATCCCAACACATGCTTCTCACCATGGATTCAGGAATCTTGAGGGGCCATTACTGTTTACAACCCAGAATAGGTGAAGAACTAATAACTTGAAAAATAGAAAATAAGGTAACTAATCTACTTGCATGCAAAAGGAACCACAAAGAAACTTGATATCCACTAAACACACAGTCTGTAACTTCTCATTACTGGAAACAAAACAAAATAGTAAAATAATCTGCAAATATCAAACTTTCCTGTAGCTTCTCTTCTTCTAAAATATCTACCTTCTAAGATCTATAAAATGAATACTATGGATGTTATTAGTAACCATCCTCTCATTGGAAACAACCCTAACAGTCCACTCATTCACAAGAATCTCTTCAAGAACTATTACACTAATCATACTGTCCATAAAAGACAAGATCTTCTTTTCACAGGCCGTTATGACTGAATATTGCCAAGTAACAGTAATGTAAGCCGAGCTCCAGAGTTGGCCGAGCTGCTAGGAACCAATGTAGGCCAAGTTGGTAGTGTTGGCCGAGCTAGTAGTGTTGGCTAAGCTGGAGGTGCTGGCCGAGCTAGCAGTGCTGGCCGAGTTGGTAGTGTTGGCCAAGCTGGCAGTGCTGGCCAAGCTGGCAGTGCTGGCAGAGCTAGAAGTGTTGGCCAAGATAGAAGTGCTGGCTGAGCTAGTAGTGCTGGCTGAGCTGGAAGTGTTGGCTAAGATAGTAGTGCTGGCTTAGCTGGCAGTGCTGGTCAAGCACTAGTGATACCAAGAAGCTTATCCCAAGTTCCCAATGCCTTGGTTGGATTTCCAAAGGCTTACAAACTACCTAACACACACACAACAAAATAAACCAACTAAGAAACCTATATAGACATAGGTTGATCTAGTCATATCCATCTTAGGGAAAAATAAATGACGTTCTAAGGTCCACACAAACTCTCCTGACTTGGCTAGAGTCAGTACATGCCAAAAATAAAGAGCTAGGGGTTTGAGTTAGTTGTGCTCCTGCACCATACTGCCCCAGACAAAAGAATGGTTAATGCATCCTTGGATTGAGCATGTTTGGATCAATCCCCAAACTCTTTAATTTTGTTTCTCTGATCCAAGTAGCATTAGCATCCTCTTTTCCATGCCATTTTACAAGGTGCTCCATGTAGTCTTTATTCCTAGTCTTCTTCTAGAACCTTGAGTCTAGTATCTTTTCAGCTATCATAGATGGAGTGGGGGTTAATTTTAGATCTTTTACATCTTGTATTACCTCTTGAAGGTTCTTATCAGCATCTTGAATTGGCCCTTTGTATGCTATCAAATTTGCAATGTTGAAAACCGGTGACAACCTAATGTCTTCAGGAAGCTCCACCTTGTATGCATTGTTTCCATACTTTGAAAGTATCTTACATGGACCTAGCCTCTTCATCTGTATCTTGTGAGGAACACCTTTTTATAGCCTATGGTTTTTCAAGTGTACCATCATAAAGTCTCCAATCTGAAATTGAACATCCCTCTTTGATGCATCCACCTTTTGCTTTACCTTTTCAACATTCTCAATCAAGTTCTTTCTCACACTTTCATGTACTTCTCTCATTGAATGAGAAAATTCCTCAGCATCTCCACTACCATGCATTCCTTCCTTAAATTCTCTAAGCTCAAAAATCTCTCTTGGGTGAAAGCCATAAACTATTTCAAAAGGACTCTTACCAGTTGATCTGTTCACTATATCATTGTATGCATATTCAGCTTGTCCAATGAGTTGGTCCCATGCTTAACCATACTCCTTTGTGAGGTATCTCAACAAGTTACCAAGAGTCCTATTTACCACCTCTTTTTGGCCATCTGTCTATGGATTATAGGCAGATCCAAAAGACAAGTTACTAGCCAAAATTTGCCATAAGGTCTTCCAAAAATGGCACATGAATTTGTTTCCCTGTCTGAAACAATACTAAGTGGGATTCCATGTATCCTCACCACTCCACTAAAAAATAATTGAGCAATGTTACAAGCATCATGAATGGTCTTACAAGGTATAAAATGAGCCATCTTGATAAATCTGTCAACAACAACATAAATACTATCATATCCATGTCTTGTTCATGGCAAACCAACTACAAAATCCATGCTTATGCATTCCTATGGTCTAGTTGGGATTGGGAGTGGCTGATAAATACCTTCATTAGAAGATGTGCCATTTTCTTTTTTACACAGTACACAACTCTCAACATATTGTCTAACATCGCTATTCATTCTAGGCCAAAAATAGAACGTAGTGACTAGCTCTTGAGTCTTATTGACTCCAAAATGACCACTAAGTGCTCCATTATGTTTTTCTTGGTTCAAATTCTCTCTCATAGACCTATTAGGAACACAAATATGACCTCCTTTAAACAATAAATCATTCTACAAAGTATATTCAGAAAACTCACCATGAAAGTTATTTTTAAACTCCTTGCATACCTTGTAGATTTGAGAAAAATCTTCATCTTCAGCATATAGGTCTTTGAAGCTATGAATACCTATGCTTTGTAGCTGAACTTCTTGGACTATGAGCAGCCTTCTGCTCAATGCATCAACAACCTTATTCTGTACTCCCTTTTTAAGCTTGATATTGAAAGTGTAGGCTTGTAGATACTCCACCCACTTCATGTGTTTGCTGCTAAGTTTGTCTTGAGAGTTAAGGAAGATGAGAGCTTGGTTATCAGTATATACTAAGAAATCCTTTGGCAACAAGTAGTGCCTCCACTTTTTGAGTGCTTGGACTAGAGCATACAACTCTAAGTCATAAGAAGAGTACTTCTTTGCATCATTTAGCTTCTCACTATGGAAATCTACTTGTCTTCCTTCTTGGCTTATGACAACCCCAATGGACACATTACTTGCATCACATCCTACTATAAAAATATTATCAAAGCTTGGAAGAACTAGATTAGGCAACTCTGCTATCTTCTCCTTGAGTATTTCAAACCCTTTTCCAACTTGTGGTGTCCATTGAAACTTTGTATTCATCCCACCTCTAATGGTGTCTAACATAGGTGCACAAATCCCACTGAAATGTCTAATGAACTTTTTGTAATACTGAGATAAACCATGGAAACTTCTCACCTTAGTGGAAACCCTGGGAGTAGGCCAACTTAGATTGGCATCCACCTTTTCTTGGTCCATTTTGAGGTTACCCTGTGACAAAACAAAGCCGAGATATACAAGTTCCTTCTTCATGAAGTCACACTTCTCCAAATTGATCATTATCTTTTCATCATGCAATTTCTTGAGAAAAATTTTCAAATTCCTAATATGCTCCTCTTTAGTTCTGCTGAAAACTAAAATGTCATCTAGGTAGACAACAACAAACTTACCAATGCATTCTACCAATACCTCATTCATAAGCCTCATAAAAGTTGAGGGAGAATTAGACAAACCAAATGGCATTACAAGCCATTCATACAAACCTTATGTAGTTTTGAAGGCTGTTTTCCATTCATCTCCTTCATTTATCCTGATTTGGTGGTAGCCACTCTTAAGGTCAATTTTACTGAAGTACTTTGCCTCCCCTAAACAATCCATTAGGTTTTCAATTCTAGGTATTGGGAACCTATATCTAATGGTGATTCTATTAATGGCTCTAGAATTAGTAAAAATTCTCCCTGCTCCTCCTTTCTTAGGTGCAAAAATAGTAGGGACCACACATGGTCTTATGCTCTTTCTAATTAGGCCTTGGTCTAATAAATCTATGATTTTGTTGGCTATTTCCTCATTTTTTTGAGGGGTCATCTTATAGGAAGATTTTTTGGGTAAGGTAGCTCCTGGTATGAAGTCAGTGTTGTGGCTAACAAGTCTCTTAGGAGGTAGGGGAGTGGGCTGGCCATCATTCACAATATCCCTATACTCTTCAAGTATTTCTTTTACCTCATTTGGCATCTCTAATTTCTTGACTCCTTCTCCTTCTCCTTTGGCTTTAATACTAAAGAAAATCCAACTCCTTCTCCTTCTCCTAGAGTCTTGAAGAACTCCTTCTCACCAACCATGAGAACACTTGGACTTGATGTCTTCATCTCTCCTTCTTCTATCAGGGACTGAATTTTGAAAGTCACCCCATCTTTCTTGAATGAGTATGCATTCCTAGTTCCATCATGCATGGCTTGCCTATAAAATTGACATGGCCTTCCAAGTAGAAGGTGGAATGCATCCATGGGAAGAATGTCACATAGAACTCTGTCCTTATACTTGCTAATGGTGAATTCTACCCATGGTTTTTCTCCTACAAAGACATGCTATCCTTTGTTAAGCCATGTAACCTTGTATGGGTTGTGATGTGGGATCCTTTTCAAATTTAAATTGGTGGCTGCCTCTTCACTAATGATATTATCAATTGAGCCTGAATCAATAATGACTCTACACACCTTCCCTATGATCTTGCACTTCACTCTAAAGAGTGCCCTTCTTTGGCTTGGTTCTTCTTTGCTTGGCTCTCTGATCAATGTCCTCTTTACCATGAGGATCTCACCTTTCTCTGATTCTAAAGGTTCCTTAGATGGCTTGCTACTGCAACTTGATTCTCCTTGAACATAGTTAACTCTCTTTCCACCTCCTTGAGAAGTAGAACCTTTTTCAAGACACCTATAGGCAATATTCCCTAGCGCCTCCACCTTTTCTAGAATCTCCTCTATCTGAGTTTCCTTCCTAATTTTCAGGGAGCTTGTTCTCACTTTGCTACCATGAATTTGATCCTCTTCCACCATAGCCTCCTTGATCTCTTCCTTCTCTACCTCTGCCTCTTCCTCTGAAGTTTGATTTTGATTTTCTTTTGTTCTTCTCTTCCACTTTCAATGCAATTTGGAAACACTTATGGACGGTTGTGGGAGTCTACAAACTGATTTCCTCTTGGATATTCCATTTTAGGACTCCAAGATACCTAGCCACCTTGATAGTCTCATCCTCTTGGATTCTTGACCTCAAGCACAACTTCTGGAATTCTTCAGTATACGTAGCCACATCCAAATCTTTTTTCTTCAAACTTTTCCTCTTCTTGTGTAACTATATTTCATAATCCTTAGGTAGGTATTGCTCCTTTACCTTGTTTAACATGGCCTTCCAATTTAAAATTGGATGCTTACTCATCTTCTCCCTCTCTTCTTGGAGGTATTTCCACCATGTTAATGTCAAACCTCTTAGCCTTGACTTTGAAACTTTTACCTTCTGTGCTTCAGTTATGCCCTCACATTCAAAATGATTTTCAATACCTTCTATCCATTCCAAAACTAGTTCACTGTCCATTTTTCCATTAAAGAATGGAATTCCTTCAAGAATTTTGCCTCCTAGGGCTCTGAGAGATTTTAGAAATGGATCCTCATTCATGGGAGGGTCTAGTTCAAGTATTAAGTCTTCTTCATCAGCTTTCTACTTCCCTTTGTTATTGTTGCCTTCATCTCCATCTTTGATTTTAGTTGTATCTACAACTTGTTGAATTTTTACCTTCATCTCATCTAGGGCTTCTTCCAGGAGCCTACTCCTTTCCCTTTGATCCTCTATCACTCTCTTTTGCTCATCTACTTCCTTTTCAAGCTTTGCATTGGTGACCATCTTGTTTTCACCCACTAATACTGTTGGCTGGAACATTTACCATAAGCCCAATCAATTTAGGCTCTGATAGAAATCTGATATGGACAGAAGTCTTGTTACTCCTACATAACCAGCTTGGCTCTGCTTTGAGATATCTCTCCTAGATCTGTTAGGGTGTTCATAACCCCAACTAAGGTAAGTCACTCTCAACTTTACCTCTTGTTCAAGACTTAGTCCCCATCAAAATGCTTTTCATATTCTTCTCTTGCTGAACCTACACAAATAGATTTATTCTACTCACTTATTCAATGTTTTTTGAACATTGCTTTCATTCTCTTCCCTAGCCAGAATATTACCAAGCTCTCCTAGGGTAAGATCTCCAGACTCTTTTCTTTTTCTTCTCCTACAGAAAAAAAAAATGAAACTATGTACAAGGGCTCCTCTCGAGTTCCATCCCAACACATGATTCTCACCATGGATTCAGGAATCTCGAGGGGCTATTACTGTTTACAACCCAGAACGGGTGAAGAACTAATAACTTACAAAACAAAAAATAAGGTAACTAATCTAATTGCATGCAAAAGGAACCACAAAGAAGCTTGATATCCACTAAACATACGGTCTAAAACTTCTCATTAATGGAAACAAAACAAAATAGTACAATAATATGCAAATCTCTAACTTTCATGTAGCTTCTCTTCTTCTACAATATCTTCCTTCTCAGATCTCTAAAATGAATGCTGGATGTTATTAGTAACCATCCTCTCATTGGAAACAACCCTAATGGTCCACTCATTTGTGAGAATCTCTTCAAGAGCTGTTACACTAATCATACTATCCATAAAAGACAAGATCCACTTTTCACGGGCCATTAGGATTGAATATTGCCAAGCAACAGTAATGCAATCCGAGCTCCAGAGTTGGTCGAGCTGCTAGGCACCTGTTGGCAAACAGATTTGTCTTTTTCTTTTTAAATGGAAATGGATAAAGACTCTAAGTTTTTTAAGAAAAATGATTCATCAACAGTTGGGTAAGCATAGGAAATTTCTTCCCTCTTAATTTCTAAGGTTCAACTTCCTTCTAAGATATTCAATGAATTACAGACATAAAAGTAAATCTATACACCTTTAACCAGAAAGTGTAGAAGGAACACTCAAATACTCTTGGGTATTGAGGTAAAATTATAGAATCAACTAATAATTGATATAACCATGAAGAAAACAGAAAACTACTAACCACTTCTAAATCAGACAACTTACAAAATAACCTAAGAAAAGAGAAGCTATAAAGAAACTGGAAGTGACTAAATATAAACAACACATGCGTAGATTTAAATGTATCAATTCTCAAAGAAATCACATACATTCCAGATTTTGATTCAAAGATCTAAACCATATCATGCATCTGTATATTCATATATTAATCGGATCAAAGTCTGATAAAAAATTGGTCGCCGGCTGTTTCAAAAAATCTTGAAAAGTCTATGCTAACTACTTACTTCAAAATAGAAACTATCTATTTTCTACCTTAATTTTCTAACCCCTTTTCTATTTAGAGTTCCTCTAAATATAGTTTTGCATCTGAGAGAGCCTCCAGAAAAACCCGGCCTCTTGGACATCAAAAGGAAAATCGTTTAAAACCAGTTACATAACTAACAAAAATAGAGTTTCAAAGAACGTGTCACTTAAAACATAAAGTAAGGGAAAAAGATGCCTCTAAGATCACTAACTCCCATCAGGGCCTTCTGATGTGGTAGTTTTCACAAGCTTCCAAAATTGGAACACATTTATTAACTCTTGGGCTGGCTGGGAATGTAGATTCTTCAGGCCTGTCAGCTTCACCCGAGTCATGTTCTTTTCCCACCTTAATTCCTTGAATCTCTCTGCTTGCTTCACCAACTGACCTCTATTTAGAAACAACATGGATTCCACATTTTCAATTCTGGTGAAGTCCTGAACTTTCGATGCCTCATTTTCTTTGAGAGTGTTCATGGCATTTGTGAAGATCTTTACCATGGCATCCGCGTTTCTATTACCTCTGTCAATCTCCAAAATACTTGAGGGGTTCACTATTTTGATATCTTTCAAAGCATCTGCGTGCATATCCATCACTTCCTTTTCAATTGATTTATCTTGAGAGATTGCAACTTTAAACATTGTGTTTTTCCATCCGAAGTTCTTCTTCAGAATAAACAGCATACAGGGGTCTATCAATTTCATTGGATTTTCAGCTAAGAATTGAATCACACTATAATTTTCTATTTCTTGAACCTATATATCAATTGCTACGCATTTAGCTTCTTCCATTTCCCAACTTGGAACTAAGGTTTTAACCTCACCCAATAATGTTTCTCCATCGAGGCAAGTAGATATAAACTCACGGATAAAAGCACTACCTTCATTGATGACATTGTTTATCCAAGACTTCATGATCTCTACCAGAACCTTCCCCTATTGAATTTGTTTCACTAGATTTTAGCTTTCAACTAAACTCAGATTAAAATCCTATGAAGATTGAGCTAGAGGAAGAACCCCATCATCAGCGAGTGAGGAAAGGAACTTAGCCATGGTGAAGACTAGCTGTTTTAATTTCCGTTTCTCTTTCCCATCTTTTTGTGACTACCTGAGCATATGAATGACTGAGAAATTAAATAGGTGATCCCTAGAATCCCTGTTTATAACACCAAGTTCCATTTTTGTGATCTCAAAGTCTTCGGCCTCTAGTTCTTGAATTCCTTCTTGGGGCTTGAAAGTGGCTATCTCTACAATCACCTTTTCGGTTGACAGATCAATAGATTACCTAGCATCACTCTTCACTCTCTTTTCTTTGGGAGTTCAGGTAGCATACTTGGTAACAATCTCTTTTATGAGGAGCGAAATGGGTTTATAGCTCTTCCTCTTATTCACCAATTTAGTAAGCCTAGGAGGAACTGAACCAGTGACTATCTAATTATCAAGGGTTTTTGCAGGAGTATCCTCAACTTGAGGTACCTCTGTATTCATGATAGAGATTTCATGTTCTTTTACTTTTTGATCCAGAGAGAATGAAATATCATCATCATTAATCTCAACATCCAGGTAGTTGAGTCCTAAAGCTGCCATCTGAGAACACTTCTCTGATCTTGTTCTCGGTCTTTATCTTGGTGTAGTAGGGTGCTTGCTGGAAATCACTTTTTTTTTGGGAGATGAAATTTTACCTAAATTTGGAGCTATAGGAGATACATTAGACAAGGCATGCTTCATTTTTACTATGGTTGGTTTTGCACTATGATTTTCAAGAGGGGGGTTCTCAACTCTCTCCTTCTTTCTTTCTGTTAACCAGCTTTTTGTGATGCTGAAGATGATTCAAGCCCTCAACTTTATATCATCTTCCTCTTTCCTGTTCCAATCTATGTCCAGGGGAACTTTTGCATCCACATTGTTAGCCTCTGAACTTGTGGTTTCAGAACAGTCTTCTTCCACATCTTTAATATCAAAATTCAACTGTAACATCTTGATCTGTGGAATTACAAGCTTGGAATGATCTCATTTCCAGATTGCCTCCTCATCACCGAGATCTTCCCATAGGTCTTCCAAGTGTGAGTTGGGTGAAGGATAATTACTTAGACTTAAAACCTACCTAGCAAAGCCCTTATTGTCAAAAACCCTTCTTAACTTATAAAATTGTAAGTGAAAGTTCAACAAATTGCTTCCAATCACCGAAGCATCCATCATATTATTACAGGTTAAATTACCAATTTTAACTGGGAACATGGAAGGCCATTTTTCTTCTAGCAGAGCATTTTTGATGACCACAAACAAATGCCTACAAACTTCTGCCAAAATAAAACAGTCGAAAGCAAACCTCGGGAGCCTGAGAGGTTCATCATCAAAGCCTCCAATCTGAATGTAGGTGAAACATGGGAATTGGATATACAGGCTGCCATAAGTCTGAATTAATTTTTGTGCCTCCAATGAAACTCTTTGCTTCAGGGCCCTTGCCAATTGTTGACACAATTTACCTAGGAAAACATCATGGACTTTCCTATAATTTTCCAAAATTTTATCTTTCCTTAACAAAGGATAGTACTCATAAATTAAAATATCTTCATTCCAAGGAACATGTCGAATGGAAGACAAATCCTGTGTGCACGCTAGGCAATATATCAAATAAGAAGACATAAATAATTCCTTCTTGATGGCCTGAGCTTGTTTGAGTTATGTTGACCCCCTTCCAAGATAATTTCTATAAAATGAAACATCCAATCCTCATAAAGAAGAACTTGTTCTGAACCTTCTATCCGGTGAAGTAACACTATCACATCGTGAAAAAGGGGTTTCATGTGATCTTTAGTGAGGACTTTAGGAAAATGAGAGCCACCTTTGTAATTAGTTTGAGTCCACTTCCTAGCCACATGGCTTCGATTTTTATCTTCATTTTATTTGTATTGAGCTAGGGATTGAGTGGGTGTAAAAATGACAAAAGACTCTTCTGGGATTTTGAAAATGGCCATAATAGTCTCCCTATTGATAGGCACGAGGGTTTGGCCTTCCGCATTCAAAATGCACTTGGATTTAATATCATATCTATTAATGCATTGTTGAACTAATTCTAGGCATATAACTGATGGCGGGAAAGCCGTGGCTTCTACTAACCCACTCGACAAGAATTCTAGGCTATGTTCTTTAGCATCATGGTTTGTGTAATTCAGTGTCATTTTTTCTACCAGAACCCCTAGTAGGTCTGTTTCTGAGATAATAGGAGCTCTACACTGCATATTTCTAACATTCCCGAAGAAATGCAAACTGGACTTCATCCTCTTTTCAAAAATAAAAACCCAGATGACCCCGCCTCCCTTTTTGGATTAATATATTAAATAGCAACAGGAAAAGAGAAAAGGTTTTGGGAGCTACCTATTTTATGCAGAATTGGAACAAATTCTTCTCCACAGCTGAGACTCCATAGAAAAATAACAGGAAAGAACAACTTACAGAGCTATTTATATTTTCAAAATAATGCCCAGAAAGATTGAATTTAATGAGCATAAGTCGGGAGCATTAAATTTTGATGATGCAAGTCATAATGACTCAACAATAAGGCATCCTTGGAATTTTCCACCCTTAATATCATTATTAATCATACTCCAAATGATATCTTCTACTCGTGCTAAAAATCTTATTAAATGCCACTCCAAATCTTATTGGAAGTTTGCCCCGTGGTTCTTGTCAAATCAAAACTGTCCCTCTTAAAACTTAACCATTATTACACTGCCAGGTCACACCATGGGTCCCATCAATTGTTTTTCACTTGATGACTCTGTCCGCAATCTATCTTTGAACCTCTTTGAACTACTTTGAACCGGAGTTCAAAGAGGTTCGAAGTGGTTCACCTCCATAAGGTAACATAGGTTGGGGCCCACCTGCAGAAAACAGACGTTAGAAGATAAAACATTCATTGAACCACTTTGAACTACTTTGAATTGGATTTCAAAGAGGTTCGAAGTGGTTCAAGTAAAGATTGAGCATTGTAAAGGATCTGTCTGAGAACGGCTGAACTTGAACTTGACAAATTTGAAGGGGATATGTGTTTGAAGGGTTACCGCAAGGAGAGACTTTCAAGGGAATGTGCTAAAGAGCTTCAGATTAAATAAATATCAAGGGTCTTTGACACTTTAACAAAGGAAACTCTAACTGACCCTAACATTGGCTCTAGCTGGGGCCTACATATTTCTCAATGTGCAGAGAACTCTAGACAACTGGTTTTGCAGAGAAAGAAAACAAAGGGAAAGAAAAACAGAGAACCACGACACACCAAAAAGGAAAGCAAGGGAAAAACTATCTAATATGTACATGGATACCAACTAAGGTACATCATTAGAGCTTGCATAACTTAAGATCCTTCCCATTATAGGTAAAAGGCAGATTCACACCATTTAGGTAAGACAACCGAAAAGCATTTGAACCAAGGGCTTTAGAAATAATGAATGGGCCCTTCCATAAAGAGTCAAATTTCCCGTGGGAACCCTTAGGAGCTCTTCTTTTGTCCCATAAAAGAAATTCATCTCCTTCCATAAAGTTACGAGTCCATGCTCGCATATCAAAAATCTACTTCACTTTTAACTGATGTTTTGTAATATGATCCACATAAATCTTCTCTTTCCTCCTCCAGCCTAGCCAGATGCATGATACATTTCTCCAGAGGATCTTTAAAATACTCATCTTCAATTATATCTTGGAGCTTAGCCAAGGAAAGTTGTAAAGGCAGTGATACATGTGCCCCTATTCCAAATACTAGTTCAAATGGAGCCATCCCAATTGCTCATTTCAGAGTAGTTCGATCTTCCCGTAAAGCTTCGTAGAGTTTCTTATGCCATTCATGGGGATTGTCTTCCATCATTTTTTTATTATCATCACCAGGTTCTTATTGCTGGATTCCGCCTGACCATTTTCTCTTGGAAAATAGTCAGAAGAGTGAGCTAAAGACATGCCATGCTCATAGCAGAAAGCTGAAATCTCCTTAGAGGAAAAATATGTAGCATTGTCAGCTACAATCTTAACCGATACCCCGAACTTGACAAAAATATAATTCAGGAGGAACTCGCACACCACCTGAGAGTTCACTTTCTTAGTGGGAACTGCTTCCACCCACTTCATAAAATAGTCAGTGGCCGTGAGAATGTAGACATGTACAGCACTAGATGGTGGGTTCAAAGGCCCCATGAAGTCTATACCCCATTGTTTAAATGGTTCATCAACAATTACAGGTTTAAGAGGTAAAGCGGCGAGATGAGGTCTTCTAGTGAAAAATTGACATTTTTCACAATTGCGAACATATTAGTAGGCATCTTTGAACATGTCGGGCTAGTAAAGGTGGTTCAAAAGAATTTTAAATGTTGTTACTATTGAAGAGTAGTGACCCCCACAAGCCTCATCGTGAAATACCTTTAACAACTCTTTTTTCTGTTCAATGTCCACACATCTGAGAAAAGTTTCGTCTATGCTTCTCTTATACAAAATTCCTTGAGATATCACATATCGATTGGCCTTCAATTTCAGGTTGCACCTTTCTTTTGGGTTTAGGTGATTGGGACATTCACCATAAGTAAGGAAAAAGGCCATGTCAAAGAACCAGGGGTCGGTTAAACTAACTAGTAATGCCATAGGTACTTCATCAATTTTTCCAGATGGTTCACCATTCTCCGCTATCAATTTACATAAACCCTTCCCTCTTACCAAATTAGTTGGTTTAATTGCCAGGTCATATTCTTGAATTTTTGCTATCCATATTTCTCTACTGTTCATACCAATCTCTCTTTGAGTCAAAATACTTTTCACTGTTGTATCAGGTACAAACACTGTGCAATGAGAATGGAGTATATAGTATCTGAATTGTTTCACTGCTTTTACCATAGCAAAGGCATGTTTTTCCATCTGGGAATACTTAAGCTCATGTATTTTTAGCGGCGTGCTCATATAGGTTATGGGTGCTTCTTGTCCTTTCTCATCTTTTTGTGTTAGTATACCCGACAGAGTATGTTCCGAAGCATAGCAATAAATGATAAAGTCCTTTTTGAAATTGGGACTCTTTAATACAGGAGCCTGTGATACTGCATTTTTAATATCTCTGAAAGCTTGACACCCATTCTGATTCCACTTGAAAGGAACTTTCTCACTCATCATATCAATCATATTCTTAGTAATTTCTAAAAATTCAAGAACAAATTCTCGCAAAAAATTCACCTGACCAAAGAAAGATTTCAATCCACTCCTGTTGGATGGCAGGTTAAGCTGTTGAATCGCCTTTACCCACTCAGGATCAATCCAGATCCCATCCTTTGAAATGATATGACCAAGTAATTTTCCTTCTTCCACAAAGAACATTGATTTCTTGGGGTTCAAAGAGATGCCATGATTTCTACACCTTAGGAGCACTCTCTCAAGATCTTTTAAGTGTTTACTTCTCTCTTTTGAGAAGACAGTGAGGTCATCCAAGTATACCACTATAATTTTGTTCTGAAGATCTTCAAAGGATGAACTCATTTCTCTCTGGAAGGTTGCACTGGCATTGATTAGCCCAAAGGGCATACAAATATATGTATAAGTTCCCCACAGGGTGATAAAAGTCATTTTGTGCTGATCACTTTCTGCCACACTAATTTGATTGTATCCAGAATAGCCGTCTAGCATAGACATAACCTCAGATCCCGAAATAGCTTGAAGCACATGTTCCATCATAGGTAAGGCATAGTTATCTTTCAAATGGCACAAGATGGCATTCAAAACCCCTTAGGGTACGTTCTCATACCACAGGATGCCTTTCAGTCTGATAAATGCAGGTGCTACTTTTCAAAGATGCATGAGCAAAACATTTGTTGATCTGAAGGATCGGATCATGGGGATATATCTGGATGATCTCACCGCATTTTCAAAGAAAAGAAAAGACCACATAGAAGACTTGAGGAAGGTCTTGCAAATATGCCAAGATCATGGAATCTCCCTCAACCCAAAGAAATTTGTGTTCTGTGTAACAGAAGGAAAGCTCCTCGGTCACATAGTCTCCCAAGAAGGAATCAGGATCGACCCAGAGCGAGTTGAGGCTATTCGGAGGTTGAGTTTGCCAATGAACAGAATAGGAGTGAAGTCATTTTTTGGGCAAGTCAACTTTCTCAAGAGATTTGTACCAGATTTTGCAGAGATAACCCAATGCATTGTAGACATGATGAAAGGCAATGCAAATTTTAAATGGAGCGAACCAGGGAAGCAAGCTTTCCAGAACATCAAGGATGCTATTGCTAATTCTCCAGTGTTGAGTCATCTAGATTATGGGCGGGATTTCATCATCTACTATTATGCTTTTGAACACACTCTGTCAGCCATACTTGTGCAGAATAATGATGAAGGAGTTCAGGCCCCTATAGCTTTCATGAGCGTCCCCTTAAAAAATCATGAATTGAAATATTCGCAGATTGAGAAACATGCTTTTGCGATGGTTAAAGCATTGAAAAACTTCTGATTCTACATCTTGCATTCGCATTCTATGGTGTATGTCGCAGACGTAGCAGTGAAAAGTGTGTTGACACATCAAGAAGTGGGTTGCAATGCTTGAGGAGCTGGGATAGCAAAGACGTAGGAATACGACATTGAAATTAAGCCCACTAAACTGGTAAGGGGAAATGCTTTATGTAGAGCAATTGCAGAAAACAAGATCATGGAAGAGACAAAGGAATCCGAAGAAAATCAGTTGGTCTTGGCCATGGGACTCCAAGATACATGGTTCGAAGATATTTTTTACTTCCTCACATACGAAGAATGCACAGACGGCCTAACAGCGAAACAAAGAAGAGAGCTAAAATTAAAGGCTGCTAAATTCATAATTTGGGATGATAAATTGTTTAAGAAGGCAATTGATGGTACTTTCCTTAGATGTGTAGATAAACAACAACAAGAGAAGCTTCTAAAAACTTTTCATGACGAAGCCTGTAGAGGACATTTCTCATCCTCCGTCCCCGCTTTCAAAATTTTGAGACAATGCTACTACTGGCCTGGGATGTTCAAGGATGCCTATTCCTGGGTAGAAAAATGTGAGAAATGCAAGATGTTTTCAGGGCGTCCTCAATTAGCTGCTCTCCCGTTGAAGCCTGTGGTGATAGAGGAGCCTTTTTAACAATGGGGTCTTGATTTCATCGGCCCAATTAATCCAGCTTCCAGCACTGGTCACCAGTACATAATAACTGCCACTGATTATTTCACCAAGTGGGTGGAAGCTAAGGCAAAGAAGAAAACAACTTCAAAAGTGGTATGTGAATTTCTTAAAGAGAATATACTAGTCAGGTTTGGCATCCTGAATAAGTTAGTAATGGACAATGCAGCTTATTTCTCTTCAGCTGAGATTACTAGTTTTTTCTTCGAATATGGAAT
>MU225315.1:318704-336830 GCA_018584345.1 Thuja plicata
AGTTCATTTGTATAATTTGATCATAATTATGCATAATTGAACATGTTCTTGAGCATTTTAGGCATTTTACAATGAATCTTCCATTTCATGATTGTCATTCTATGATCTAAACATGCTTAATCTGAGATCAATTCATATTTAGAATAGGATCTTCATGACTAGGAAGCAATATTTCAGTTTCTCAAGGTTTTCCATGTTTTTCATTGAATTGATCTTACTAACCTTGGATATAATGAGTTATTGAGTGTTTGTGTGCAGTATACTTGCAGGATACATAATAACACATCACATTTTGGTGCCCACTACGGGTCAGATTACTCATTTTTATGAAATTTTGCTCTCTATTCTTAATAGTTTCACTTTTTGCAAGCAGCTTATCGTATGGGGTTTTTCTGCTAGCATTTTCGGGGGTGTTTTGTCAGCTGTGGGGATTCTGTTATTGCCTCCTATCATTCTAATAGCGTCTGTAGATTCACTGAAATCATCTCTGGAAGGTATAAAATTGGCTTTAATGTGTCTTTGGTGATTCCTTTATCATTTTTGGAATGCTTTATCGTTTGGTGTAAAAGCTTTATCATTTTTGGTTAAGTTTAGCGTCTGAGGTTAAAGCATTATCATTTTAGGGAATTATCATTTTTGGTGTCTGCAGTATCTTATGTAATCTAGAGAGCAGTTTTACAAAATAGTTTCATTGATAAATTGGATTTCTAACATGCTAACTTGGTTGTTTTCATGATTTTGATCATTTTTATAGCAGCCTAACATGTTTTGCAGGATGTTTGTCAAAGATTTCCAAGGAGAGAAACTACTAACAAGTTTGTTGTAGGTGGCTAAATTGCAAAATTCAAAACACTTTGACACTTAAAATGATTTTGTGCATTTCCTAATTTGGATAGAGGATTATGCTCTTTTCCCTTTGGGAAAATCAGATACTCAAACCTCAAATTATGCTTTGTACCAAAATTGGAGGAAATGAACAATTTTCTTTCATATGCAATGTGTTTTATCAATTAAATTAGGCATCTTAACATCAACTTTAGGGTTAATTTTTGGTTTTATTAGAGGATTATTCTCTTTTCCCTTTGGGAAAATCAGAAACTCAAATGTGAAATAGAAGATTAATTATTTATTTGAGGAAATGAACTTTGTTTGAAGTGCTTGATAGGAGAAAATGTTATTGAGTAGGAGAGTATGCTCTTTTCCCTTTGGAAAAATCAGAAATCTAGACCTCTTTTCAATGCCAATCCTCTTTACTTGCTTTATCCTTTAGTTGGGCCTGCTGGTGAGGAAAAAATATCCTAGGACGACCCACGTGAGAACAAGGTGTGAACCGCACCAATCTAACTCACGTAAAACAAATTTACTCTTTCAGGTTAAAGCCTGGGGAGTCAGATGTCATTTGAGCTTATACTCGGCTCACGTCTAACTTAAAGGTGGCCTAACGGTCTCAATCACATTTTCATGACCCCTTTTTCCAAGATGCTCGATGGGGCTATACGCCTCAATTGTGCTTGCACGGACGTAGAGGATACAATTGAACTAAGAACCTTAATAAACACCTTAGGATTAGAAGATACATGAATCACCCTTGAAAGGTGATAATCCTTGTGCAAGGAAAAAATTAATTGTCCCAAGATACTCATCATATCGTGCCCCCATTTGCATTTGGAACTGGATAATATGGTATCATGACTGGAGCCATTGCGTGCTTGGTGATAGCCATATTCAGATTAGCAAATGGGTGTGTACCTAAGTCTATGAGCAAGCGATTTTCATTCTATGCCAATTTTGTAGGGATAGTGTGTGTTTGTACCCTTATAATCACAAAATTTTCAAAAGCAAACAATCCTTATCAAAACCATGACAAAAACAACTTGCTTTGTGTGTGTGTGTCACTAAAATTTGCATAATTCAAAACACCTTGCAAGCATTCCAAAAATGGGTGACTCTTTTCAAAAACACTGGTTGGCTACTTTACACAAAAGTTCTTAAGAAATTACTCCAAAATTTGGTCAAAAACATTGGTCAAAAAGCATTGTTCTCAAGTCCTTGTGGTAAAATTTGCTCAAAAACATTGGTCCAAAAACATTGTTCTCAAATTCTTGTGGTCTTGTTTGCTCAAAAATATTTGTTCTAAAACATTGGTTTTTTGTCTTGATTGTAAAAAACAAAGGTCATTTTGTGCTATTCATCTCAAAACTCATTTCAAAAGTGGAAGTTCTAAAGTCATCTAGTTCTATTCCTAAATATCAAAAGTGCTCAAATCAAAACCTTGGTTCGTAGAAAATCAAACTACTTGCTATTAGTTTCAATCAACTCACACTACTTTTAATTGGTCATATCAACCCTTTTTTGTGTTTAGAGATCACTATCAAGGTCAATCTAACCTTCATCAAGATCTCAAACATTATCAATTACATCAACAATTTTTCATCAACTTTGACCAATTGTAAAGCTAGTTTATAAAAACATTGAAACTATAGGTGATAGGTTGTTGCTCTTTGCTAATAAAGTATCATTTAATCCTACATGGTTGGAACAAGAAGTGGATGTGTGCAAAACATAGATACTTCAAAATTTCCTAGAGTACACATTAGAGCACTACAAGAACAACAATACAATCCTTTTTCAGCTCCTAAATCAAGTGGGTCAGAAACTACCAACAACAATAACATGGCTGGAATTGAAAATCAATGGGCTACTCAAACCAATAATGATGAAGACCTAACTAAGGATTATATCCAAAAATTCCAACAAGATGCAAGATTCCAAAAGATTACGGACAAAATCCTAATGGCAGATAAAGAAAAATACTTCATGCACCTAGCTTCAACAGGGATAAAACTACCTCAAGATTTTGATATGGAACAACTCAAAACATAAGAAGAAGAAAATCCTATGACTATCCTTGTGAAACAAGTGGAAGCTTTACAAACTCAACTTCTTGACATGAAGAAAGAAAAAGAAATCATACCAAAGAAATACTCTATGAGTACATTTTGTCCTATGCCATTTGATCAAAGCGTACACATGCCAACATTTCCACCAAATGTGGACATACCTAAATATGACAAATACACAGGATGCATGGACCCTCAAGATCATGTATGGGATTTCTACACCTTAATTATGGAATTCATTCATGAACAAACATATCTTATGAGATTATTCCCTCGCAGTTTGAGTGGACAAGCAGAAAAATGGTTTGCTAAATTACCACATGGGATAAAAACCTTTGAAGAACTTATAGAAAGGTTTATGCAACACTATTCATACAATAGTAAACATCCCATTACTATGATTGACTTATGAAATTCCAAATAGTGAGTTGGAGAACCTTTTATATCTTTTCTACGAAGGTGGAGAAGACTTTTTGCACGATATCCTTGATTAATTTTGGAAACAGAAAAGATGGATATTTTTGTAAACAACTTGGTCCCTGAATTAAATCATTATATCCAACTACAATGTATTCCAACATTTGACAAAATGATTGAGATGGGAATCAAAATTGAAGATACCTTGATAAAGAAAGGTGAAATTAAAAGCTACAAAGATACTAAAGGATCTTTTAATCCAAACTATAATTTGGCAACCAAGATAAATCAAAGTTTTGGAACAAAAATCAGAATGTTGTCAATGATGGAGTAGTGGATGCACACAAAATGAAGTCACAACAACCAACATTCAATTTATCTACTACTAATCCTCCTAAGAATCCTACTGTTGCATCTAATGTGTGGGTTACTCAAAATAACAATCAGCAAAAACCACCTTTTACATATGCTCCTAAACAAATATTTACACCTCTTGGGGAGTCTTTGGAATCTACATTACAAAAAATTGTCACTCACAAGGTGATCACATTACCAGAATCAAGACCATATGAACCACTAGTTAAAACTAAATGGTGGAATGATGCACACTATTGTGAGTACCATAGAAACAAAGGGCATAGAACAAATGAGTGCATGAAACTAAAACATCTGTTACAAGACTTGATTGACAACGAGGTCATTATAGTGGATGGACATAAGAAAAATGAAGATCATACATCTTTTCAATCACCTTTACCTAATTATGAGAAAGGAGAATCATCCAATGCAAAAGGTAAGCAAGTGAACTACACATATTCTCATGACAAAACTATCAACATGCTAGAAGAAGCCAGTCAAAGTGTCAATGTGATCATTATCAAAGACAAGCAAAAGGGTGAAGCTTCTAATGCAGTAACACAAGGAAAAGCCAAGGTAGTCCTACAAGGAGATTCTTCAAAACTTCCTATATCATCAAAACCTACAATAATCAAGCAAAACCCATCATATTTCTCATCTAATTATAGCTTGGTTGATTAGTTACAAAGAACTCCTGCACAAATCTCAATTCTTGAATTGCTTAAAATCTCTCCATCACATAAAGAGATTTTGGAAAAAGCCTTGGTTGAAACAAATGTTCCTAACAATTTGGGCATAGATAAATTTCAAACTATGGTGGGACACTTGACTACTCCTCATTATTTATCCTTTTCTGAAGAAGATGACAATGCCTTAAGTCACCCCCATAACATGCCACTACACATAGAAGTACTCATTCATAGACATCGAGTAAGATGAGTGTTGATAGACAGAGGAGCGGGTCTCAACATTTGCACTCTAGGCCTAATCAAAGAACTGGGATTTTCGGATGAGAATATTGATCCTAAAAAGAGAATAACTATCAAAGCATATGACGATTAAGAAAGATCATCCAAAGGTCTAGTCATGCTGCAAATAAGAGTGGGACCTATGGAAAGAAATGTGGTGTTCCAAGTACTTGATCTTAAACTATCTTACAACATTCTCTTGGGAAGACCATGGATACATTAAATGTAGGCTGTCCCCTCTACTTTTCATCAATGTTTGAAGTTCCCATACAATGGAGAAGAGATAACAATCCCACCTGACACAAATTACTTTCAATCTTGTAGCAATATGCGTCAATCAAATAAATGGATGGTTCCATATAATAGAGAAGCTTCTCAAGAATGACTCCCAGAGAGTTCAATTTCCACATTAATGCAAGAATTTGAAAAGAAACTAAAATTACATGATAATGGATTGGGAGAATACAAGATTGATCAATTACTCTCTCTAACAAAATTACCATTATCTCCAAGATCACAAGGGAGACCATAATCTTCTACAAGGTCAACAACACCTAAAGTGCAAACAAAATTCAATGGAACCTTTGTACAAGGCAAATCAGTGGAGAAAGAAAAAGAGGAGGCTGATGTGTTAAGTTGGTTACACAAAGACAAAGAGGATGCTCATTAGGGTGTCAAACATGTTCAAATTACCATTCAAAAATAGGGACGTGGTCTATGTATCATGGAAAAGATGGGATATCAGGGACAAGGACCTTTGGGAAACAATAGAGAAGGTTTGATTGAACCAATATTTACACAATTCAGAGATCCCAGAGACAAAACATGAATTGGATACTCTGAAGAACCACAAATACCTCTTATTCCGGATGGGCCAATCTTTGATGAAGAAATGGAAGAATCAGAAGAATAAATAGAATTCACATAGGATTCATATGAGAGACTATTACATATTCATGATGGCAATCCCCATTATCAAGGTGAAAGATATGTTCCTTCATTTTTAACTCAAAATACCATTCAAGACCATCATTCTAATAAGGAGATGGATACATAAGATAATCGTCATCCCAACTGGGGGGAAAGGGTCACACCTACTCATTTTCTAGATACCAGTCAGTCCATGGAAATATATTCTAATGAATATGAATGGGACTCATTCTCTAATGGCAGTATTGGAGATATAGAGATGGCTGAAGGTTCTAATGATGCTGGTTCTTCTAACATGGACATAGATCCACAAGACATCATGACACCTAACATTATTGATACCAGCACAGGATTATTGGTAGATTCTATAGAGTATCAACACATCTTGGTAAATGCATATATTAATAGAACAATACGTGAAGGGGGAAAAAGCTCAGTTATTAGACCATTTGAATTCGATCCACAAAATATCGATGATGACTTGAGTGAGAATAGTGAGGATCTTCTTGGTTTAACCATTCTTTTCAAAGATACTATGATAGATCTTGTCGATCCATTTGAACATGATGAATATAATTATATCCTACATCTTGACATTAGTAAAACTGACACAAACAATGATCTTCAACTTGTACATCTTGACTTAATTGACTGGACTCTGTCTGAACCTATGGATATACCCATATTTTCCAATGACTATGAGATCACTTGTTACCTCAATGCAGTCAAACCCATAACTTCTTCCACTAGGCATTCTAACGCTAGGGAGGATATCAAGTTTTCCAGTCACAAAAATAAAGAAAAAATCAATAAAATATCTGAGGGTGAAAACCATTCTATGGCAGTCTCAGATAATGAAAAAGAAAGAATAAAAGACATATTTGATAGTGAAAATCTCACTGAGACACTAAAAGATGGGAAACTTGATATCCTTCCTGATCACTCTCAGGAATGGTCGGCAGTACTTATTGAACCAACTCAACCAATTAATATTGGTACAGAGGAGAACCCACACATCATATACATTGCTCAATCTCTATCTGTGGAAGAAAAAGAGGCATTTACATAGTTTTTCAAAGAAAAGAAGATCAATTTTGCATGGTCTTATTCTGATATGTCGGGACTTGATCCTAATTTGATTATGCACCATTTATCTATAGATCCTGGAATAAAACCTTTCAAACAAAAGTTAAGAAAGATGCATCCACATATTTCTCTTTTGGTAAAAGCAGAACTGGAAAAATTATTGAAAGCAGGATTTACAAGAGCTATTGCATATGCCGCATGGATATCTAATATTGTGCCAGTGTCAAAAAATGATAAATCCATTAGAGTTTGCACTGACTTTCGAGATGTCAATAAAGCATGTTCAAAAGATGACTTTTCGTTACCAAGTATTGATGTCATCGTAGATCTTATAGATGGATATGAGATGTTGTCCTTAATGGATGGATTCTCTGGGTACAATCAAATAAAAATTACTCCAGAAGACCAAGATACAACAACTCTTACTTGTCCATGGGGAACTTTCTGCTAGAACATCATGCCTTTCAGACTAAAAAATGTAGGAGCGACAAATCAAAGAGCAATGACAACAATATTTCATGACATGATGCACAAAAATATGGAAGATTATGTGGATGAAAATTTAGGGAAATCTCATCATCATAAAGATCACCTACAGGATTTATCAAAAATCTTAGACAGAATGGAGCAATTCAAGTTACACTTGAACCCAAAAAAGTGTGCATTTGGGGTCACCTCGGGAAAATTGTTAGGTACATAGTTTCTACTAAAGGAATTGAAGTTGATCCAGAAAAATTCAAATCTATCATTGAGATGCCTCCACCTAGAAATATTAGTCAGGTGTGATCATTACAAGGGAAATTACAATCAATTCGATGGTTCATTTCTCAATTATCTGATAAAGCTCAACTGTTCACCAAACTGATACACAAAGGTATTACTCACAAGTGTGATGCGGCATGTGAAACATCATTTAATCAATTGACACATTTGGTGAACCCACCTATTGTAATGGTGCCAATCATAGGCAAACCTTTTCTTCTATACATTTTGGCAACCAATACCTCACTAGGGGCACTATTGGCACAAGAAGATGAAACATGAAAAGAACGTGCAATTTATTACATCAGCAAAACATTGGTGCAATATGAACTTAAATACACACCAATTGATAAATCAATGTTAGTAGTGGTATTCGCATCTCAAAAAATTTGACACTATATGATGGCGCACTCAATCAAATTGGTGGCTAAGATTGATCCACTGAAATATCTTTTAAACAAAGCAACTTTAACTGGAAGATTGGCTAAGTTGATGATGATATTAAGCGAGTTTGATATTGAATACATTGAATGAAAGTCTATTAAAGGGCAAGTTATTTCTGATCAACTTGCAGATGCACCATTATCAGGAGATATACCTTTGACTATTGATTTTCCTGATGAACAATCCCCATGATTACAGAGCATACCTGGAAAATGTATTTTGATGGATCATTTGCACAACATGGCTCTAGAGAAGGTGTGGTATTCATATAACCTCAAGGATATATTATACCAAAGGCATACAAAATTTTGTTTCTGTGTACTAACAACATTGCGGAATATGAACCTTTGCTAAATGGACTAAAGATGGCACTCGAATGGAAGATAACAACACTCCATGTATATGATGACTCTTAATTAATTATAAATCAAATTACCAATGAATATCATACTAAAGATGATAAGCTTGTGCCTTATAAGAATATGGTGGATGATCTAAAGAAACATTTTATCAGCATAACATTTGAACAGATTTCTAGGTTACACAATCAAGCGGCCGATGCAATGGCTAATCTTATGTCTCTCATAGAGTTATCTGATAATCAAATGCGTTATGAATTCCTAGTGGATGAGTTATCTTATCCCTCTTATAACTGTCCTGACTCAAAGCTCATTTGTCAACTTGTAGGTTGTGATTCCCCTCGCTATGGATCTATTCGAACCTATCTTGAAACTACTACTTTACCTAAGGGTATATCCAAGTACCAAAAATGTAACCTTATTCGTCAAGCCTCTAAACATGTAATCATCGCGGATGATTTGTTTCATAGAGGTTTTGATGGCACCTTACTAAGATGTTTAGACCTAAAAGAATCCAACAATGCTTTACACAAAGTCCATGAAGGTATTTGTGGATCGCATTCAAATGGTCTTACCTTAGCTAAGAAACTCTTGCATATTGGTTATTATTGGCCTACAATGGAGAAGGATGCTATCACATTTTCAAAGACTTGCAAAAAGTGTCAAATCCATGGCAATCTTATACATGCCCCAGCAAGGGAATTGTTACCTTTTATCACACACTGGCCTTTTCAACAGTGGGCCTTTGATCTTATTTGTCAAATTTACCCATCATCCTCTAATGGTCACAATTTCATTATCACAACAATAGAATATTTTATCAAGTGAGTTGAGGCTATACCCTTAATCACGACAACAGGAAAAAAAATCTCACTGTTTATCGTCAACTACATCATTTGTCGGTATGGTCTTCCTTCATCAATTGTGACAGATAATGGAAAACAGTTTAAAAACAAGGATGTGACAGAACTTTGCAACAAGTTCCAAATTACTCAACATTTCTCCTCTAAATGCTATCCTCAGGGAAATGGGTAGGCAGAGGCTAGCAACAAGAATATTCTCAAGATTCTCATTCACACTGTCAATGATTCAAGAAAAGATTGGCATGTTCAGATTAACCCAGTTCTGTGGGCCTATCGAACAAGCATCAGAACACCAACAGGAGCTACTCCTTATTCTTTGGTTTATGGTGCTAAAGCAGTTCTTACGATTGAGGTAGAAATTCCATCATTACAAGTATCTTTGAAAGGACTAATCATAGATGAGGACTACAGAGTCTCACATCTACAAAATCTAGAACTATTAGCTGAGAAACATCAAGATTCCTTTGAACACTTACAAGGATATCAAAAGAGAATGGAAAAAGGTTATAATAAAAAGGTCAAACCTCATCAATTTCAAGTGGGTGATTTAGTACTACATGAAAATACCAAGAATCAACAACAGAGAATAAACAAGGTAAGTTTGAACCGAACTGGTTAGGACCTTTGTAATCACCACAGTATTTGGATCCAAAGATTATCAGCTAGCTACTATAGAGTGAGACACACTTCCTGATCTAATCAACACAATTCATCTGAAAAGGTTTTATGCTTAAGGTGTTGTCACAACTATGTAAAGTGGAAAAGATTTTGAAAAAAAAAAAATTTGTGCCTTGGTGAAAACCTAGTAAACAAGTGCCTTGGTAGAAAAAATAGCATTTCTACGAATGGTGAAAACCTGGTAAACAGGCGCTATTTTTTCAGCTCACTACTCTGTCTATCAAAGCTTGGATAACTCTTTAGCAAGACCTTCAAGACCTTTGAGGTAACACAAGTTAGGACACATATCAAGCTGATTGACTCTATCATTTATCTATCACTTTACCATGGTTTGAAATCTAATCTTATCCTTTCAAACACTATTCTAAGGCAAGCAATTCACCAACGGTATTTCTCAATAGCACATCAATCAATTCAAGGTGTTTCTTAACACCACCCCAATTAAACAACCAAACAAGGGTATTTTTCAATACCACTGATCAAGTCATTTCTCATATCAACAAACAAAAATAATGTTTCTTAAACACTCATCCTGTTATCAACATGATCATTTTGAATCTATCAATCAGAATCACAAGCACAAAAATAATTAGTCCTGTCCTATGCTTGCATGAATTTTGACTCCTAAGTAACTCTATGATGTATTCGTACTAGAGACACTGAAAGAGTTGGGATACTTTTATTTACATGACTATTTGTTATTTATTGGATTTTTGGTTATTATACTTCTCTCAAATTTTTTAATGATACTCTACTGAGTTAGAAACATAAGGACAGGGGGCATGATATTTGCTTTGATTTCTGCTTGTGATTGACATGGGTTTTTGACAAGATCTATGATGAAAAAATTAAAGCTACATGAATGGCTCTGATTCTGAGACCAAAGCAAACACTTATGTTAGTTTGGGTTACTATCTTTTATCAATTGTTGATTATCATATTTCTAAAAATGTTCCATGAGTCTTTGTATTAGAACATTGAAGAAAACACATGGTATTTTTCTTTTGTTTGATATGTGTTTGTTAACGTAATTGATACTCGGGACATCATTATCTTCTATATCTTGATGCTTGTGTCATATTGCAATATCAAAAATCAGCTCAATTTAGTATTCATATCATCAGAGTAAATTAATTATTCATGGTGGTTGTACTAAAACTCAAACAGTGTTACATAAGTCATATTCATATTATCATAGTCACCTAAGCACTAGTGATAATTGTATGTACTTATATATGAGAGAAGTGATATTCATACTAACATGATTACTTGTATCTCAGTGTTGGTTGTGTCAAAAATGGGGTACGCAAAAAGCTCAATGATGAAACAAAAGCATGAAATGAATGACATGAAAATGGAAGTTACATCTGCATCTGCATTTCATTCTAGGAGTTGCATATCTTTTATATCAAGTAACGCTAAGAAAGGCTATCATAACACATAATCAAAAGAGGGAAAGACAACATTTTGAACATTTAAAGATATCATTTCTCTTATGATTGAGTATTTTACATCACTAACCTAAAAATCATCATTTTACATTCACATTTGCATAAACATTAAACTCCATACATATGCATCCATCATATTAAGATAACATCATATTTGTGCATCAAAAACAACAAAAATAACATGTATTTGTACATTTGCATCCAAAGCATACTGAGATAAAAGAGTGTAATCATAGCATAAATCATAATCATCTCATAAAGAATAAAATGTCAGTGATACAAGATACAATGAGATAAAAACATGAGACTTTCATCATATATCAAATCAATGTCCATGAGATACATCATCCAAAAACTGAGCAAAAATGGTGCTAGATCACATATACATCAATACATCATCATCAAAATTGTAGATCAATAGCTCATAAATCAATCAAGATTGGCTCGCTATATCATCCCTTGGTAGTCCATGAGGAGGAGCATCTGATCTACTAGGTCCACCACCCTCTGACTGTGCTACAGCTCATGAAAAAGGAGTGACTCTAGCAGCAGGATTTGGTACCGCTGAAAAATATGCAGCCTGATAATAAGAGGCTCTAGTCCGCTGTGCTGCAGCATCTCTCTGTGCAAAATCTAAAGCTCTATCTCTGTCATCTAGATGATCCTATAACACTGCTATCTACATCTATAACTGGCCTCTCTCTCTACGGAGGTGGGCAATCACTGCTGCATCTGTTGTACCCTGTACTGGTACACCTGTGGGTCTCGGTCCTGGTGCCTGTACACCAGAAGGAGCTGTGGGACCTGTACTAGACTAAGGAGGAGGAGTACTCATCTATGGTCTAACCTATACACCTAGCTAGATACCTATGCTAATTGAGCCAGAAGCTATCACCTGTGTCCACACCTGGGAAGTAGTCACTCGAGTAGAAGTAAACACCCATGCTGAGGAAACCTGTGTAATATGAATCTGAGAAGAAGATGGAATCTATGAAGATGAAGGAACCTATCCTATAGTGGGTACCTATGTAGTAGCAGGTTCCTGTGTAACTACTGGTGGTGTAGGTCCACTGATCTGAATCCTAATCAGTCTCTGCTGACGACCGTGACCTCTACCAGCACTATCATCACTACTACTAGATCATCTATGAGAAGGATTTCTGATAGCCCCACCACCTCTATCATGATCTCCTCTGTCATCACCCTCATCTACCATAGTTGGCACTGCCTCATCAGGAGAGGTCAATCGTGGGAATAGATGTTGTGCAAAATATGTGGCAAAATCAGGAGTCATACCCGCATCTATAACATCTGGAGCTGAGGTCCATATCATCAGAGCTAATCGTTGATGATCTAGTAAAGCATGCTCATAAACTAACTGGGGTCCCCACTATGTATTCTCATCTTGGGTCCTTGCATATGCTTCCATACCCTGGGGCATAGTCTGTTCCATGCCAAACTATTAGAATACATGAGTAATCATGAATCTCTCAACAATGTACATCGTCCGGCCAATCAGGTATCTCTCAGTACAAACAAAAGGCATCTCTTGTCTGTCACTCCTCCACTCCTCACAATCTAAGTAAGGACACCAGATAATAATGGTCATATCATCCAAAGCTTGTCTCCAATACTCAAGATTGCCCTGGTGGGGCTGTACCATATCTCTAGCATACATATATACATATGATAGTCCCTCTGACCGAGCTCTAGTAACTACTGGCCATGTAACAGGGATGTGCTCCCAGGCTCATATCTATAATAATATCAATCCTACGGAAAATGATTTATCATGTTGATAAACCACCTGGTGAAAATCATGATATAAATGGGCAAGAAGACAAGTACCCCAGGCTAGTTTATGAGGACTCTGCATCAAATCCTCTAAACATCTGCCCCATCTGACTAAAAATCCATGTGCACTCTGATCAGGAACAAGAAATCCACCAATGAGACCTGCTAATACTCTGGTCAATGCAAGGCCCTATCTCTCTAATCTCTCCCAGGTAATGTGGTGCTCTACAACTAATGGATCCTGAAAAACTCGAATACAAGAATCTATACATGCTTGTCCTGAAGGATCATAATATGGCAACTCACCCATAATAGGTATGCGTAGAATACGCCATACGTCCTCTGGCATCACTATAATCTCACCAGTGGGAAAGTGGAACATATTATGTTATGAGTGCCAGTGCTCTATCAAAGTAGTCAGTAAACCATGGTTTACTGTATACTCAGGCATATCTAACAAATATCCCAATCCACACCAGAATACATCTCGACAATCCTCCACTAAGATTCGATCGATCAAAGAGAACACTCATGGATATGGTGCTCATGTCTGTAAGGTACCAAGATCTCTCTACAAAAGGATAACAACATTGCAGAATCAGAATTGGGGCAAACAGGGAGGTGCAAAATAGATATGTTCAGTAGTTAACTATTTTAACAGGGTCAGATTGACTAAGGCATTCAAAATTTCTACAATTCAAGACTTAAATTCAACATTTTGGGCTCACTATCCTGGAAATGCTATTCCAGAATCCTCAAATGACATTTTCCTAAAAGCGATATCTTGTTTACCGCAAACGATACTATGTACCAAAGACGCTATCAGACATATGGGAAATGCTAAACATTTTCCTGCAAACAATGCTACGATGGCAAATGACAAAATAAAAACAACAAACAATGCATAATATACTAGAAATGATATTCTAGACCAGATAGGATATTTCACATACCAAAAATGATTTTTCAAGAAACTCAAATGAAATATTCAAAAACAAAGCAAGAAAACATTGAAATTCAAATTTTCAAAGCAGGATTTCGATTACATACCACTAGCGGGTAGTGGGCTGGTCTCTGATGTCACCAGACAATATCAAATTGGTGATCCTCCATGGGAATTGGCGTCTTCGCTTTGAGCTCTGTAAATCTCTATCAGTGAATAGTTCAAATGAATAGTAATTTTGATCTATTACCCTATATTAATCTCATTTTTGGGGTAATTAATTTCAAATTTTTAACCACACTATTCTTGGTCTATTGCACCTTTTTTGCTCTAACTTCGTCCTACATAGTCTGATTTTGGCGAAACAAAAAGTAGTATTTTCATGGTTCTGACCACTATCTTTTTTATTGGAATCAAAATCTTCATTCCAAGTTTCTCATTCTCATCTAGATGTTTTTATTTGAAAATCAACCCAATTTCATGTCCATTTTGATTCCATGGGGGCATCATCAATCCCATCTACTCAAAGAAATCGTAATATTTTTTCAAACAACTGGGGCATTGTTAGAAATCTAACTTGACTCTGCAAGTGATCAAACAAATCAAATTCAATGCAGTTGGAGAATCTTCATCAGGTATCAAATCAGTATCAACAATATCAAATGGGGAACGAGTGATTTCATCGCTTCATATCAAATTACTCGCTCTTATCAAATTAAAGTTCTAAACATCATTATATCAATTTTAATGCATCACATCAAATTGATAGTATTTACAGCTAAATCAATTAAAATTTCAAATAGTGATCAGTTTCAACACATCGCATCAAATTGATCATTTGTCCATTTTTTTGCTAGAAATCAGTTTCATCGCATCATATCAAATTGGTGGTCTAGTCAGTTATTCTAAACTATGTCTTGGAGGTATCAGTTTCATCGCATCACAAAAAACTGATATCGATCTAGATTCTATACATCATTATAACAATAATTGATTTCATCGCTTCATATCAAATTGATTAGGTGTTATTATCCTCAGCAATCAGACAGGTGATTGGCTTCATTGCTTCACATCAAATCGATCTCAAGGTCGCTATACTGATCTTTCAATAATCAAGAATCTTCAACAGCCTCAATCATATTTTGTTTAGTCAATTTCAGAATCAGTTTCTAATCAAGAGTAGTTGTATCGCTTATATTCAGTTATTCGATAGCTAATCAAAACTAGATGTTCTTTGAATCAATACGCTGATCGCACATCAATTCAAAGAGGGGAAAATGTTATCACCTGAAAATGGTTTGATAAGATTAAAAGCCCTAATCTATAATTAAGTCCTCCAGGTCCTAATCAAGACTACCAATATCAAGATATTCACAATTATATAATTAAGCTAGACCGGTTTAAGTATATAATTCATCAAAAATCAATAATCCAAGATCAATCATCAAGAGACATTTATCAAAAGCCATTAATTCTTCAATTAACCTTGAATGAATTAAATCAAATCAAAAAATTAAATACATGGCTAAAGAAATCAATTAAAGGGAATTAATTAAATCAAATAATTAATATTCCTTCAACATGTCTCAAAGATTAAAGCCTCTAACCAATAGGAGGTAATCACTTGGATCAAACAAATTTCAATTTCAACCATCCCTCAATGGGTGTATCTCAACCACTCAATTCAAATTCAATTTTGAGTCTTTCCCTCCAAGAAATATCTATAAAAGAAATCCATTCTAAGCTTATTGGATATAGGAGAATAGAATTAAAAGCATAGATATAATGTCAATTTGATTTTAGCTATCTTGTTCATCATTTTTAGCATGCTAATCTAGTTCATTTGTATAATTTGATCATAATTGTGCATAATTGAACATGTTCTTGAGCATTTTAGGGATTTTACAATGAATCTTCCATTTCATGATTGTCATTCTATGATCTAAACATGCATAATCTGAGAGAAATTCACATTTAGAATAGGATCTTCATGACTAGGAAGCAATAATTTGGTTTCTCAAGGTTTTCCATGTTTTTCATTGAATTGATCTTACTAACCTTGGATATAATGAGTTATTGAGTGTTTGTGTGCAGTATACTTATAGGATACATAATAACACATCATAGATATTTGAAAGGAACTGATGACTATCGTCTATATTACAAGAAGAATGACAAGTTTGAACTCAGAGTTTACACTGACTCTGATTGGGCTAGAAATGTTGATGACAGGAAAATAACTACTGGTGGAGCATTTCTTTTAGGTAAAAGATTGATCTCATGGACAAGAAAGAAACATAACTGCACCTCACAATCTACAGCTAAAGCCGAGTATGTGGCAACATCAGTCAATTGTTCTAACATTGTGTGGTTGAAGATACTACTGAAAGGTATGAAGGAAGAAATCATTGAACCAGTTGTCATATATTGTGATAACATGAGTGCCATTAATATTTCTAAAAACCATGTTTTGCACTCGAAGATAAAGCACATAGCTATCAAGTATCATTACTTGAGGGAGCTAGTTCAGAATAAAGAAGTGAGATTGGATTATGTGAACACTAAAGAACAATTAGCAGACATATTCACAAAGGCACTACCCAAGGATTCTCATGAGTATCTGCGAGGTAAAATGGGGGTGATTCCCCTAATTGAGGCTAATTAAGTTCTGTATGGTACTGTTGCATCAAATATTACATTCAGAATATTTGACACATTGATGCACAAAAAGTCACACTTTAGGATGCTGACTAAAGTTGTGAAGTTGGACAAGGACAGCAAAGAAAATCAGTCATAATCAAGATGACAGGATCAACATGATACTGAAGATCTACATGATAAAGATTTCGACGTCTTTGGCATTGTTGTCAAAGAGGGAGAGATTACCTAGAAGATTACCTAGAGGGAGAGATTACATAAAAGGAAGAAGCATAAAAAGGGAGAGCTTACCTATATAGAGGCTGAAGTTACTATTAAAAACATTGAAGTGATTATCTACTCAGAGGGAGTCTATAGATGATTAGACATAGATGATTATAGTGTGATTATAGACACAAAGGGAGAAATGTTTTACAGATGAGAATCAGAATGAAGCTAAAGACATTAATGAAGATTTGTTCATATCAAGGAACATAGGTGACTTTTTGTATTGTATAGTAACTATGCTTGTAAAATCATTGTTTTATGTTTTGTGTTGCCATCAATGCCAAAGAGGGAGATTGTTGGAAAGTGACATTGCAGGCAATTGTTATGTTTTCATTGATGTCAAACCTTAACTGGTGAGACTATTGTTATCTGTTTGATTACCATATCTATTGTTGATGAAGAATATTTAACAAGAAGACCGAGTGAATGGTTGAGTTAAGGAAAATAAAAGGGTACTTGATCAATTGGCACTCTGGCAAAGTAATTAGTTGTTTATCTTTCAAAGACAATTTTTCTGGCTGTTTTGTGCCGAGCAAGTTTGGCTTGTGCCGAGCAAAGTTTTTTGTGACGAGCGAGTTTGTTCAGTGCCAAGAACCAGTGAAATTGCCATGTGAAAACAATGATGTTGGCCAACTTATATTAATCGGATTAATGATGAGATTTGAGATCTCTGGCCGACTTAGTTAATTTTATTGGGATATGTAATGTTAATTAATGATTGATCCACGCCATTTAATGTATGGGTAACCATAATTAATGCATGGTTTCAAGATTTAATTAGAGACTACTTTGGAGAAGTAAATGTAATGAAATGATGGAATGATATGTTGGATATAACCTAACCTAAGATCTACGATCTTGATTAAGCAGCAAAGATTTATCTGACCTAGATAGAGAGGTATATGTTAACCTCAAGGGGTTATTCATTAAGTGTGGAAGTGGATGGATGTGTGCAAGAGGTTTGCATAGTTGATTTACTGATTGGCATGACCTAGCAGTGAAGGCTGAATACAAAAGCAGAGAGTTGCATGTGTGATTGCTTGACGGATTTCCAAGTAGATCAGAAGATTGAAATGACAATGCAGGCCATCCAGTAAGTTAGCATCAGAGCTGTAATTGGATTGAATTTGCAAAGTAAGTTGTATGTATCAGATCACAACTACTGATTACTTTCTAACCATTGTATCAGTTAAAATCCTTTAACAAGGTTGACCTAACAGTCATTTGTATAAATCCTCTAACAAGGTGA
>MU225315.1:345778-358570 GCA_018584345.1 Thuja plicata
TGTTAAAGGTATATGGCTCACTGCCTAGGCTCACTGCCCAATAAGATGAAGGCTACAACCTTCTGAAAGATGATATGCACTATATCAAAATGAACTGTTGTGATGACACTATTGTCTGATCAGTTCCATGTATGCGTGAATGTTCTTACTCTCTCAAAGAGCTATATCATATACTGACTTCATAGTAATATCCCTCTGTATCTTCTTCTTACATAATAATCGACACTGCTATCATATCTTTACATTACATACTTATATATTCAAATCTGAATAGGCGCAACCCAAAACAAAACACTAGTCGGCCCTAAAAAAAAATATACAACGCTTTCAAACAAGTCAGTTCAAGCGTGTTTACTACAATGATAATTACTTCATTACAAACATATAACAAAAGGCGCTTAGCCATTACATCACAAAATAATTCATGCTGATCAAAACAGTAGTCGGCTTCCATGCTCTGTCTTCTGGACTGCTGGTCTACTGATCTGTCTATAAATTTGTCGTACTATAGTTCCATACTATGCGTGTCTAGATGTAGCATGTACACATTTTATACAACTTATATCTGAAAGCGCATAAGCTGAATCAATCTCTCGCATGTGTGCTGGTGTGTTGATCGCTGAGTATCTTTGTCTGCCCTATTTTCATACTTAGTCATTTTGTCTTTCATGACACAAACTAAACATGACTTTGTTGCCATGATGACAACACAAAATGAGTCATGCATCCTCAGGTAGTCAACTTGCCAACAGTTAGCTCTAGAATGAGTTAGAATACTTATTGCTTAATCAAATCATTCAAATTAAACCATCTAATCAAATGAAACCATTATATATATATATATATATATATATATATATATATATATCTGTGTGTGTGTGTGTGTGTATGTGTATATATATATATATATGTATATATATATATATATATATATGTATATATATATAAATATGTATATATATATGTATATATATATATATATATATAATGTAAAGTACAAGTGTACACATGCATGCTTAAACCTATGTATGTATATATTTAAAAATTACATGACCACTAGTAGGTGTCATATGAAGATGATCCAAGCCCACACTATAGGTAATGTGCTCTGCTAACTATGCCTGCAAAATATTATACATTGAACAAACATCAATACACACATATCTACAATTAATTGTTCACTAAAACTCCTAGAACTTGGAGGAAAGAAAACTTTATATACCTGGGTCTTAGGACCAAGAGGATCACCAGCGTGGTCCACCATCATATCATCAACTGAAACATCATCACTGGTACAGGAGCACACCTAAGCTAACCTCCATGTTTTAGTCATTTTTGGCTTGTACTTGACATTGGCCAATTCAAGATAGTTAGGTTGTTTTTAGACCTTACAAGGTCATTGCAATGTGGGCTAGGTGAGCTAGTCATTAGGACTAAGGCCACCAAATTAACCATTGTTAGTAGTTTTTATATTTCTTAGGCTTAGTTGCTTAATGTTGAATTTGAGCCTTGAATGTGTCTTAAACACATAAGTGATGTCATAGAGATTCCATAAGGCCATAAATGATCTTGGATCCTCAAAATGAAGAGATTAGAGGTCCTAAAACTCAGGGAGGAGGCATAATGGCAAAGATGCCAAAAGTTGCTAAAATGTTGTCATGACAACATTTGCAATTATTGCAAATGTTGCATGCAAATCGGTTACCTTGGACCCCCCTACAAAATAGGAGTGGGGAATCGACCAACAAGGCCTAGAAACATGGAATGAGGCATCTAATGTGAGTAGAGGCTCAAATCTAGACAGAGAGGATAGATTGTAACAAATTTTGAATTTGAATAGAGCTCTGCAACTCTGTGTTTTCAGAAAATCCAAGCATTTGTGTGTGACAGTGATACCTAATGGATTCAATGCCACAACTTAGTTGTTGTTTTATGTTCTTAGGATAGTTTGTAGTGTTTTTCATTCAGTGAACTAGTAGTTTTGAGTTAGTCTAGGGTTGTAGTTAAATTGTTTTCAATCTAGAGAGTGCACTATGTTGGGGATTTGCCTCTATGCAAATAACTGATTGTATGTTTTCCATTGATGACAACATATAATATACAACAGGTATCATATATGAAATTATCAGTACAGATGTTTTGGAGCTATGTGTGTTTATTTCCATGGTGTATACATGTTCTATTTTCTATGTGCATTCACGCCAAGTCAGATATGCAGTTAAAGTTAAGTTATGATTAATCAGTTATGGCAGTTACAATTTCTGGAGTTTATCTGTTAAGAGCGGACGTAAATACAGTGTCTCTTGAGTTGCATCTATCTTCAGTATATGCGTGTTTTTATTCATGTTTAGTTATGAGTTAAAGATAATTATCCAAAGGCGCTAAACGTGTTTCAATAGAATATTGATGTTAGAGTTAATTTGGTGAATCCGACTTTGTGAAGCGTCGCATCTATTCAGTTTGTGTTGTGCGGTCTTAATCTTGATTGCGTGCTTGGTTGAGCTGACAAGGAAGTTGATGAAATTTTTCCAGATACCGTCGTGACCTTATATTTGGTGAAGATACATATAACAGTTCAGATATGTTCTTTAAGTGTGAAAATGAAGTGGAAAAGGAAAAGACAAAGAAAAGAAGAAAGTCAGAAAGAATAAGTTGAAGATCTATGTGTAGAAACAGAAGTTGATTGCAATTCATTGGAACTAATCAAGATAGCAGGTCTACTCAAATAGTTCATTTACCAGATATAGTGTATATCTATTGTACTGAAGGTTGTAGCCTTCACCATCTTAGCAGTGAGCTATTGGACAGTGAGTCCTCACCCTTAATAGGGTTATCTGTAAAAGACTCCTAACAGGGTCTGACCTTTAACCAGGTCTCTGTACTTCTTGCATTGTAAAGATCAACTCCTAATAGGGTTGTAAAATCTTCTAACAGGGATCATTATAAACTAGTGTAGTTATTTGTGGGTGCTAATTCCCACCGGGGTTTTTACCTTTTTGGTTTCCCCATAACCAAAATTTTTGAGTACTCTATTGTGTGCATTTAATTTATATCAAATTACATTTAAGAAAGAGAAAAGAGCTAAATTGACTAATAACTGATTCACCCCCCCCTCTCAGTTATCCTTGGGACTATTCCAACAATTGATATCAGAGCCAAGTACCTTGAAGAGAAAGCCTAATAGCTTAAGGTAGATCAAATGGAATAATTCAGGAAAGAGAGTCCTAAGTTCGATGGAGAAAAATATATTGACTAGAAGAACAAAATGATAACACATCTTCAGTGCGTTGGATTTGAGATCTATGAGATTGCCACTCAAGAAATTGAAGTTCCCACCTTGAAAGATCTTGCAGGAGATGACTCTACTATGAAACAAAAGGAAGTGCTCACTAATAATGCAATTGCCAAAGAATCCCTAATCAGCACCCTATCCGATAGTGAATTCTCTGAAATTAAGAAGATAGATAAAGCATACTCTATTTGGAAATACTTAGAAGATATGTTTGAAGGAGACATCCAAGAAAAGAATGCGCGTAGAAAGACATGGAAGAAAAGATACAACAGTTTAGAGATGTTACCTGAAGAAAACATCAGAGCTTACAATCAGAGGATTAATGAAGCAGTGTCAGGAATAAGAAACAATGGTGGAGAAATATCAAAGGAAGATATAATGGATAAATTAATGACCACATTAATAGAAAATTATGAGAGAAAGATAAATATATTAGATGAGACTATGCAATTTTCAAAAGGCTTCAAGAGGGAGACTTTGATCAGCAAAATATCTACATTTGAGATATATAGATTGAAGACATAACCTAAAAGTAAGATAACCTTCAAAGCCACAGTCCACAACAAGAAATCTATAAGCAGCTCTAATAATAATGAAGAAGTGGATACAGAACTAGAAGAAATAATTTCTATGATTGCCAAGAAGGAAAGGAAAGGTAAAGGGAAATATGAAGGACAACTACCATTCAAATGTTTTTCATGCAACAAAGTTGGTTACTTTTCATCCAAGTGCCCTACAAGAGTCAAGAATTTCATATCAGATTACAAACCTAAGTACACTAAAGAATGTTAGCATGTTGAGGATGATGTAATTGATGATCACTCAGGAGAAGATGAAATTGGATTCATTGCCATTAAAGACATTGAGAAGATGCTTGAAAAAATGGACAAAGAAGATGAAGTAAAAGAACAAGAGTTAGCATTAGTTTCTAAAGATGACATCAAAACTGAATGGATCATTGACAGTGGATGTTCACACCACATGACAGGAGACAAAGATAGATTTGTACAGTTGGACAAGTACAAAGGTGGCATGGTTATATTTAGAGATAATACTCCCAAACCTTTCATAGGAAGAGGTTCTATCACCTTAGATGGAAAGAAAAAAAAAATGATGTTCTCTATGTTGATGGTTTGAATCATAACTTACTAAGTGTTGGATAGTTTCTTGATAAAGGATATCAGTTGGAATTCAAAAACAACCAGTGCATCATTAACAACAAAGAAGGGGACATGATTGCATTAGTCTCAAAGAATGAAGGTAATTTTTTTCAGCTCAACTCAAAAGTAAGTTGTTTTGTTGCAAAAGTAGATGACAATTGGCTATGGCACAAGAGACTTTGTCATATCAATTTTGACAACATAGTCAAGATAAGTAACGTAAAATCAGTAAGAGACCTTCCTAGAATTGCAAGACTACTTGAAACCATGTGCACATAATGTGTGATGGGGAAGCTTGTGAGGACCTCATTCAAGAGCAAACAAGACTCTGCAGAAAACAAATTAGATCTAATACATACAGACCTATGTGGACCTACTCAAAAAAGATCATACTACAGAGAAAGGTATTTTATTTTGTTTGTTGATGATTTCTCAAGGATGATGTGGGTTGCATTCTTAAAAGAAAAATCTGAAGCTTTTGAGAAGTTCAAAGTATTCAAAGCTAAGGTTGAGAATGAATCTGGATTAAAGATAAAATGTCTAAGATCTGATAGAGGAGGATAATTCACCTCTGACCAGTTTTATGACTACTGTGAAGAACATGGAATCAAAAGAAAGTTAAGTGCACCCAGAACCCCTCAGCAGAATGGGATAACAGAAAGGAGGAACAAGATAATACTTGACACATTGCGCACTATCACGATTGAAGGAAAGGTTGCCCATACCTAGTGGAGAGATGTAGTCAATACAGTAGTTTACACTATCAATAGAATACAATTGAGGCCAGGCATAGACAAGACACCTTACGAACTTTGGTTTGGTAATGTACCCACCGTAAAATACTTCAGAATCTTTGGAAGCAAGTGCTACATCAAGAGGGATGATATCATTGTCAAGTTTGATGCTAGAAGTGATGAAGGTATTTTTTTTGGTTACTCTACTAAAAGAAAAGCCTATAGATGTTTCAATCTAAGATTAAAGAAGATCATTGAAAGTACTCATGTGAAGATTGATGATAAGTTTATGATTCAAGAAAGATATTATGACTATGCTCCCATGATTAAAGGTGAGCCTAGACCCATCAATAAGGACACAGTTATTGAAGAAATGTTTGACTGTATTGATGTTTCATGTAACAATCCTGAACCAAGTGAAGAAGAATCATAGATTACAGATGAAAGTATCACTCCTAATAATTCAAGATACACATCCAAATACCACTCTAAGGAATATATCATTGGAGATCAAAGCACAAAATTCTTGACAAGATCTAGAGAAAAAGGTTCCACCGCTGATGAAGAGGTATGCTTACTTTCACAGACTGAACCCTTAAGTGTTGAAGATGCGTGCAAAGATTCAGATTGGAAAAGTGCCATCCAAGAAGAATTAGATCAAATAATCAAGAATGAAACATGGGAACTGGTCCCTAGACCTCATGACAAGAACGCAATTGGAACTAAGTGGATATTCAAAAAAAAAATGGATGAAGAAGGCACAGTGGTAAGGAACAAAGCAAGATTATTATGTAAAGGATATGCACAGAGAGAAGGAATAGAATACACTGATACATTTGCCCCTATGAGCAGACTTGAAGCTATCAAGTTTTTTTTAGCCTATGCAACATTCAAGAACTTTAAAGTATACCAAATGGATGTCAAGTCATCTTTTCTAAATGGTGACTTGAAGGAAGAAGTCTATATAGAGCAACTTGAAGGATTCAAACTTTCAAATAAACCAGACGTGGTATGTAGATTAAAGAAAGCACTTTATGAACATAAACATGCCCCAAGAGCATGGTATGAGAGACTTGATGGCTACTTAAGAAAGATAGGATTCAGAAAAGGAGCAACAAACTATAATTTATTCATAAGAGAGACAGATGAAGGACTACTACTCATTGCTATTTTTGTAGATGGCATTTTCTTTGGAGGTAATGACAAACTTAGTGCAAAATTTGCCAAAGAAATGAAAAGTGAATTTGACATGAGCATGATTGGACCTATCAAATACTTTCTTGGATTGAATGTAAAACAAACAAACAAAGGCATATTATTATATCAGTCTAAGTATGTGAAGGAGATTTTGAAGACTTTCAAGATGGAAGATTGCAAACTAGTATGCACCCTCATGATAACAGGAAGCAAGCTTTCTAAAGATGATGATTCCACAACAGTTGACAAGACCCTATACAAGTCTATGATTGGAAAACTAATATATCTTACTCAATCTAGACCTGATATTTCTTATGCAATTGGCATTGTTGGAAGATTTGCAGCTGAACCCAAGCAAAATCATCTAATGGAAATAAAGAGAATATTCATATACTTAAAAGGAACTATTGACTATGGTTTATGGTATCCTAAGTCAGAGAATATACAACTTCATGTGTATACAAATGTATATTGGGAAGGTTGTGTTGATGACAAAAAGAGTACATCAAGAGGAGCAGTATTTCTTAGCAATAGATTGGTCACTTGGACAAGTAAAAAGAAGAATTGTATATCTCAGTCAACAATAGAAGCTAAGTATGTTGCATCAGCATTGAATTGTTTAACAATGGTTTGGATCAAACAGATGATTAAAGACTTTGGTATTTAGATTTATCATCCTATTGTCATTCACTGTGACAACACTAGTACTATCAATATGTCAAAGAACCCTGTGATGCATGCAAAGACAAAACACATTGAGATCAAAAACCACTTCCTAAGAGAAAAAGTTGTTGACAAAGAAGTAAAGTTGGATTATGTGAGCACCAAAGAACAACTACCAAATATTTTTACAAAACCTCTATCAAAAGATACTTTTGAGTATCTCAAGAAGAAGTTGGGAGTAATTCCATTTCCTGAGTCTAATTAGAACTTGCAGCAAGGACATCAGTCCTTGGTGATTGATGAATGGATGAATAATCTACATCTAGAGTAGTACCTATGCTTAATGGTGTTTAACACCCTTTGTATTTGATGCCAAAGGGGGAGTATTATTAAGGGGGATCATATACTCTGGGGGAGTATATAGAGCAGCAGCAGTAAAGAGGAACCTTTGACGAGGATATTGAGAAGATTGTAAAAATAAGGAAGACACTTTGAGTTGATGATATCATATGTTGCCATCAATGTCAAAGGGGGATATTGTTGGAGATTTGTCTCTATGCAAATAATTGATTGTATGTTTGCCATTGATGACAACATATAATATACAATAGGTATCATATATGCAATTATCAATACAGATGTTTTGGAGCTATGCGTGTTTATTTCCATGGTGAATACATGTTCTAGTTGCTATGTGCATTCACGCTGAGTCAGATATGCAGTTAAAGTTAAGTTATGATTAATTAGTTATGGCAGTTACAGTTTCTGGAGTTTATCTATTAAAAGCCAACGTAAATACAGTGTCTCTTGAGTGGATTCTATCTTCAATATATGCATGTTTTTTTTCATGTTTAGTTATGAGTTAAAGATAATTATCCAAAGGTGCTAAACGTGTTTCAATAGAATCTTGATGTTAGAGTTAATTTGGTGAAGCCGAATTTGTGAAGCATTGCCTCTATTCAATTTGTGTTGTGTGGTCTTAATCTTGGTTGCATGCTTGGTTGAGATGACAAGGAGGTTGATGAAATGTTTCCAAATACCATCGTGACCTTATCTTTGGTGAAGATATATATAGCAGTTCAGATATGTTTGTTAAGTGTGAAAATGATGTGGAAAAAGAAAAGACAAAGAAAAGAAGAAAGTCAGAAATAATAAGTTGAAGATCTATGTGAAGACATAGAAGTTGATTGCAATTCATTGGAACTGATCAAGACAACAGGTCTACTCAAACAGTTCATTTACCAGATATAGTGTATATATGTTGTACTGAAGGTTGTAGCGTTCACCCTCTTAGCAGTGAGCTATTGGATAGTGAGTCCTCACCCTTAACAAGGTTATCTATAAAAGAATCCTAATAGGATCTGACCTTTAACCAGGTCTCTGTACTTCTTGCATTGTAAAGATCAACTCGTAATAGGGTTGTAAGATCTTCTAACAGGGATCATTATAAACTAGTGCAGTTATTTGTGGGTGCTAACTGCCACCAGGGTTTGTAGCTATTTAGTTTCCCCATAACCAAAATTATTGAGTACTCTATTGTGTGAATTTAATTTATATCAAATTACATTTAAGAAAGATAAAAGAATTAAATTTACTGATAATTGATTCACCCCCCCCTCTCAGTTATCCTTGGGACTATTCCAACACACTGGTGTTGTCCTGACTAGTCAGTCATTTCATGGCTCCCCCATGAAAACTAACAATGGGATCTTCCTAAAAGTGGTTGGATATGAAAGGGGAGTAACTAGTCTATATATATCTAGGATTAGGAGTCATAAAAGGTTGAATTGCTATTTTTAGTGCCAAACTCTAGGCGAGCAGACATTGTCCAGTTAGAGGTTTGGAGATGAAAGATTGAGCATATCTTGTAGGGTAGAGAAGCACTGTACATGATAAGTGTAGTTCTAGATAGGGTGTAGTCATATCCTAACATGCTATGAGGATTGAGTTCATACCAATCCATATGTCCAAGTTTTGAGCAAGTTTTCAACTAGGTTGCAGACAGTCCTAGAAATTAGGCCTATTAGCCCTATTGGACCTATATTATAGGAACCCTATGTATAGAGGGCTTAGGAAAGAAAAAACTTAAAAATATCTTGTAAATTGATAAAGGGTATCTGAATGTGTGATTGGTTTTTCAAGTTCTTTGGAAATTTTTTTGAAAGAATTGGGAAAAACACATTGTAAAAGGCTACAAGAAATAGGCCTCAATTAGGCTTCAAAGTGATTGAATCCTTGAACCCAGTAAAGACCAAGTTGAAGACCCTAGTAAATGGCTTCAAATGACAAGGATATGAACATTTTTAAGTTGATAGATGTCCTTGCAATGAATCTTTAATGCTAGAGTGGAGTTGGCACTTAGATCTTTCTAAGTGTAGTAGGAGAAGTGAAGATTTGAACTAACTAAAAGGTGTTAGTCTTTCAAGGTAAAGCACATGAGTTGAGAATGCTTAGAGAAGAGTTGGAATTGGACTTAGTTAATCATCTAAGCCAATCAAGACCTAGAGGAGATTAGGTTTCTAGAAGAGACAAGTTAACGTCTCTTGGTTGAAGTGCTAGCAAGCCTTGGAACACTCACATCATATTGGTATCAGAGCTTGATTGAGATCAAGCTTGTGGTGGATGTTTCAGGCTACTAAATCAATTTGAGAGAATTCACCATTTAGATAAGTAGAAGACAAAAACATGGTGACTAACTCTGACTTACCCAAAAAGGTGGATGAGCAAGAAGAAGACAACAAGTTGTTAAGAGAAAGGTTGTCTCAAATGGAGCAACTCTTGGGAGAATTCCAAGACAAAGATGAGAAGATGAAATATAAGATAGATTAGAAAGAAGAAGAAGAAGCAAGGGAGAAGGGAGTGTATTTAGAAGAGGAAGATCCAACCCCTGACCCTTTCAGTGACCAAGAACCCTTCTTAAAGGAACTAAAGGCTTTAAGTGGCAAAGCTTTGGAGGGTCTACCACTTTTTAGTGGAAAAATGGATCCAGATTTAGTTGTGGATTGGATTGACAATATAGAGAACCATTTAAAATGTGATGGTATCATAGAGGCTCAAAAATTGAGTGTGGCCAAGTCAAGGTTGAGAGGATCAGCTCTCACATGGTGGAAGTTTGTTCAAACTGAAAGGGAGAAAGAAGGAAAGAGTCTTATAGTCTCATGGAAGGGCATGGTGACTAAGTTCAAGAAGACTTACTTGCCTGATGATTATGAGGTTCAATTGCATAGGAGAAGAAGCAATCTTAGACAAAAATATTTGGATGTCCAAGCATACACCAAAGAGTTCCAAAAGTTTTTCTTAAGATCACAAGTGGTGGAGGATGAAAGCATCAAACTAGCTAGATATTTGAATGGAATCAAGTGGTCTATTCAAGAATACATGAGTCTTGTGAACTTCAAAACCAATCACCAATATTATTAGATGGCCTTGAAGATAGAGGAGAAAGGCAAAAGAAAACAAGAGCAAACCTCCAAAGGAAGAGGTAGAGGAAGGGATAATAGAGGATCAAGAGGTGGCTATGGTGGAAGAATTTCAGAATCAAGGACACAAGGAGAAGTCAAGTACACTGAGTAGAAAGAGGGAAGTTCTAGTAGAGGTGGTAGAGGAAGGAACTCAAAGTTCAGAGGAAGAAGCGGTGGACAAGGAAGAGGAAATTACTTTTCCAATATGAAATGATATCATTGCAACCAAATGGGACACCCTGGCTATAGGTTTTTAGAGAAGGGTAGTACTTCTCAAGGAGGTAACAAGAGAACTAATTTAGTTCATGAAGAGACAAATATAGCATAGAAACACTCTGAGGTACCACTGGATTTAGAAGAAGGTGAGAACCTCATGATGAGGAGAACATTGATCAAGGAGCCGGTTAGAGAAGAGCCAAGCCAAAGAAGGTCCCTATTTAGAATCAAATGTAAGGTGATGGGTAAAGTATGTAGAGTCATAGTGGACCCAGGGTCTACTGAAAACATTGTGTCAGAAGAAGCAGTCAGCAAGTTAGGCATGACAAGGATACCTCAAACCCATCCTTACAAGGTCACATGGCTCAATAAGGGACAACATGTCTTAGTCAACAAGCAAGCTTGGGTAGAGTTCTCTATAAGGAGATATACAAAAAAGGTTTTATGTGATGTGCTTCCCATGGATGCATGTCACTTGCTCCTAGGAAGACCATGGCAATTTGATCACCAAGCTATCCACGATGGAGTGAAGAACTCCTATACATTCAAGAAGGATAAAGTAACTTTTAAAATCCAATCATTGTTAGAAGATGCAGATGTGAAGACATCATATCCTAATGTTCTTATGGTGGGTGAAAAATAATTCATAGAAGCCATGAAAAAAGGAGAAGGATTTGGCTATGCATTGGTGCTAAGGCAAAGATAAAAGAATGAAGAAAAAGGAGACAAGAAATCAGAGATACCTAAGGAGATACAAAGCATGTTGTAGACTTATGAAGGCATAGTAAGTGATGGACAACCATCAGCATTACCCCCTACAAGAGCCATAAGTCATAGGATAGACTTCATACCTAGACCTACCCTACCTAATAAGGAAGCTTACAAGATGACCCCTCAACAAAATGAGGAAATTGCTAGGCAAATAGAAGAACTCCTTAACCAAGGCCTTATCAAGAAAAGTATTAGCCCTTGTGCAGTACCTACTATCCTAGCACCAAAGAAAGGAGGAAGATGGAGACTTTGTACTGATTCAAGAGCCATAAATAGGATAAACATTAGGTATAGGTTCCCCATACCTAGGACTGAAGACCTAATGGATTGTCTAGGTGAAGCCAAGTACTATAGCAAGATAGACTTGAAGAGTGGGTATCACCAAATTAGGATACATGCGGGTGATGAATGGAAGACAACATTCAAAACCAATGAAGGTTTGTATGAAGGGATTTTCATACCATTTGGAGTGTCTAATGCCCCCTCCACATTCATGAGGCTCATGAATGAGGTCTTCAAAGACTACATTCAAAAATTTGTAGTAGTATATCTTGATGATATATTGAGTTATAGTAGGACAAGAGAGGAGCATCTTCAACACCTTGAAACTGTCTTCAAGAAGCTACATGAAGAGAAGTTGATGATCAACTTGGAGAAATGTGAGTTCATCAAAATAGAGCTAGTGTACCTTGGGTTTGTTCTCTCTCATGGTCATCTGAAAATTGACAAAATTAAAGTGGAAGCCATTATGAATTGGCCTACTCCAAGGACAGCAATAGAGGTAAGAAGTTATCATGGCCTTGCTCAGTATTATAGGAAGTTTATAAGGTAGTTTAGTGATATTTGTGCTCCTATGTTGGACACAATCAAAGGAGGAATGAAGACTAAGTTCATGTGGAATGAGCAAGCCACTAAGAGCTTTGATTTATTGAAAGAAAATATTTCTACCCAACCTATCTTAGTCTTGCCAAGCTTTGAGAAGCTTTTCACCATTGTGTGTGATGTAAACAATATGGCTATTGGAGCTGTCCTAAGCTAAGAGGGCAGACCAGTAGCATTTCATTCAGAAAATTTAAGTGAAGCCAAGAGGAATTTTTCTTCCTATGACCTTGAAATGTATGCATTGGTTCAAGCTTTAAGGAAATGGAGACACTATTTAATCCCTAAGGAATTCATAGTCTACTCGGATAATCAAGCTTTAAGTTTCTTGAACTCTCAAGAAAAGTTAAGTCACAAGCACATGAAGTGGGTTGAGTACCTACAAGCTTATACCTTTAATATCAAACACAAGAAAGGTG
>MU225315.1:358881-370559 GCA_018584345.1 Thuja plicata
TGAATCTTGATGTTAGGAGGTATGTGGAAAGTTGCATTGTATGTCAAAGAGAAAAAGGTACTTCTTCAAATGTAGGCCTTTATCAGCCACTACCTATTCCCACTAGGCCATGGGAATGTTTGAGCATAGATTTTGTAGTTGGGTAACCCAAGACAAGACAAGGCATAGATAGTGTATATGTAGTTGTGGATAGATTCAGCAAGATGGCTCACTTTGTGCCATGCAAGACCACTAATTATGCCAGCCAAATAGCCTCTCTCTTCTTCAAAGAGATAGTAATAATCCATGGGTTACCTATGACCATTGTATCAGATAGAGACAGTAAATTTGTGAGTCATTTTTGGAAGACTCTTTGGCAAAGATTGGGCACTAATTTATCCTTTGGGTCTGCATACCATCCCCAAACTGATGGTCAGACCGAAGTGGTGAATAGGATCCTTGGAAATCTACTAAGGTTCTTGACCAAGGAATATGGTCAACAATGGGATCAGTTGATTGGGAAAGCTGAGTATGCCTACAATGACACCATAAATCAGTCAACAGGGAAGATCCCCTTTGAAATAGTATATGGATTGCATCCTAGAGGAGTCTATGAGTTGAGAGACTTGAAGGATGGAGTGAAGGAAAGTGGATATGCAGATAATTTTTCTTATGTAATGTAGGAGATACATGATACAGTCAGGAAGACTTTGACAGACAACACCTTGAAACATAAAACCAAGGTTGATGAAGGTAGAAGAAATGTTTAATTCAATGTGGGTGACATGGTCATGGTGCATCTTAACAAGTCAAGACTTCAAAAGAGAGTCCCTCACAAGTTGCATATGAGAAGGATAGGTCCCTATCCTATCTTAGCTAGGTATGGTGATAATGCATTCAGAGTTGAGCTCCCGGAAGATAGTGGACTGTCACCTATTTTCAATATTGCAGACTTAGTCCATTACAAAGAACCACAGATAGACATGGATCAGAGTCTCAAAGAAGTGATCAGAGATGTGGAAGATCTCCAATTACCCCCTACTATAGTCATAGTAGCTAACAGTGTATTGGATACTAAAGGCTACAAACAGACTAGAACCAAAGAATATAAAGAACACTTGGTAAAGAAGCATGGCCAAACCAAGGCTGATGCAATATGAGTAAAGGAATTAGAGTTAAAAAATATGGGGATTGATCCAAGCATCCTCAATCCAAGGGTGGATTGAACTTTTTGTTTTGGGGAGGATGGTGCAGGAGCACACATAGGCTAACCTCCATGTTTTAGTCATTTTTGGCTTGTACTTGACATTGGCCAAGTCAAGATAGTTAGGTTGTTTTTAGACCTTAGAAGGTCATTGCAATGTGAGCTAGGTGAGTTATTCATTAGGACTAAGGTCACCAAATTAGCCATTGTTAGTAGTTTTTATATTTCTTAGGCTTAGTTGCTTAATATTGAATTTGAGCCTTGAATGTGTCTTAAACACATAAGTGATGTCATAGAGATGCCATAAGGCCATAAATGATCTTGGATCCTCAAAATGAAGAGGTTAGAGGTCCTAAAACTCAGGGAGGAGGCATAATGGAAAAGATGCCAAAAGTTGCTAAAATGTTGTCATGACAACATTTGCAATTATTGCAAATGTTGCATGCAAATCGGTTACCTTGGATCCCCCTACAAAATAGGAGTGGGGAATTGACCAACAAGGCCTAGAAATATGGAATGAGGCATCTAATGTGAGTAGAGACTAGAATATAGACAGAGAGGATAGATTGTAACAAGTTTTGAATTTGAATAGAGCTCTACAACTCTGTATCTTTAGAAAATATGAGCATTTGTGTGTGACAGTGATACCTAATGGATTGAATGCCCAGAATTAGTTGTTGTTTTGTGTTCTTAGGATAGTTTCTAGTGTTTTTAATTTAGTGAACTAGTAGTTCTGAGTTAGTCTAGGGTCATAGTTAAATTGTATTCAATCTAGAGAGTCCATTGGTCCTGCCCTGACCACTTAGTCGGTTCATGGCTCCCCCATGAAAACTAACCATGGGATCTTCCTAAAAGTGGTTGGATATGAAAGGGGAGTCACTAGTCTATATATATCTAGGATTAGGAGTCATGAAAGGTTGAGTTGCTATTTTTAGTTCCAAGCCCTAGGCGAGCAGACACTGTCCGGTTAGAGGTTTGGAGATGAAAGATTGAGCATATCTTGCAGGGCAGAGAAGAACTATACGAGATAAGTGCAGTTCTAGATAGGGCATAGTCATATCCTAACATTCTATGAGGATTGAGTTCATACCAATCCATTCGACCAAGTTTTGAGCAAGTTTTCAACTAGGTTGCAGACAATCCTAGAAATTAGGCCTATTAGCCCTATTGGACCTAGATTGTAGGAACCCTATGTAAGGAGGGCTTAGGAAACTAAAACCTTAAAAATATCTTGTAAAGTGATAAAGATTATCTGAATTTTTGATTAGTTTTTCAAGTTATTTGGAATTTTTTTGAAATAATTGGGAAAAACACGCTATAAAAGGCTACAAGAAATAGGCCTCAATTAGGCTTCCAAGTGATTGAATCCTTGAACCCAGTAAAGACCAAGTTGAAGACCCTAGTAAATGACTTCAAATGAAAAGGATGTGAAAATTTTTAAGTTGATAAATGTCCCTACAATGAATCATGAATGCTAGAGCGGAGTTGGCACTTAGATCTTTCTAAGTGTAGTGGGAGAAGTGAAGATTTGAACTAACTAAAAGGTGTTAGTCTTTCAAGGTGAAGCACATGAGTTGAGAAATCTTAGAGAAGAGTTGGAATTGGAATTAGTTAATCATATAAGCCAATCAGGTCCTAGAGGAGATTAGGTTCCTAGAAGAGACAAGCTAAGGTCTCTTGGTTGAAGTGCTAGCAACCCTTGGAACACTCACATCAATCACCCACACAACCATCTGTCCTGAGGGTCTCTAGTAATGAAGAGTGTAGGGGTGTGTGTAGCTGGGAGGGAACTGATGTAGAGCTTGAAGCACCAGGAGGAAACAAAAAATGCATAAATGATCCAATATCACTTCCAGATTCCACCCGACTTAACCTGTGCAACTGCTCATTAAATGTGTCTAGGCCCTCAGCTGTGATGCATAGATCTCCAACCCGTATACCTAGCTCTATAGCTACAGAATAATCAGTGGGTGTAGAGAACTCTAAAAAGTGTTGTGAACTATTTTGTGCCTGAGTAGATGGTGCAGAGCACTCTGTAGAGTGTTGTGAACTATGTTGTGCCTAGCGAGATGGTGTATCTTGTGTTAGTGGAACTACAGGATCCCGTACAACTCTGATGACATCTCTAACTAAATGTGTTGGGATACTCTACATGTCTGTAATATAAGATTAGGACTATAGGAGATCCTCCAAAAAGTAGAGTGCCACATCCAAATGACAATAATGGCTAGAAAGTGCTCGTATCTCTCCAGGTGGAGGAAGACCAAAATATCTATATGTCTCATCACTGACCCCTACAACGGTACTAGATGAAGCCTTAGTGGATGATCTGCCTCAACTTGGTCTAGTCAAAATATATCTTCCCACTGTATCTGAAGTGATGGAGATGGCTGCAGATGTGATCTCACCTATCTTGTCCATTAATCCCCTCTAGGAAGCAATGGCCACTCTATCTGCACTAGCAGCCATTGTTAGTGCCACTACCAGAGTCCTGTGCCCAACTAGCTCTTTGTGAGTATGTGCAACCCGATCAGCCCTACAATACTGATCACAGTCAGTAACTCTACCACGCCCTTGACCGTAATATCTAGGTAGATCTAATTATTTGACCTTAACTCCCAAACGGAACTCAGTGTACAACTATTGTGCAAAATATAATGGAATATGGTTGTTATTCGGATAACAACCATGTGCTGCAAGAAAATGAGGGTAAATCATGCATGCGATCTAAGGAATCCTACACCGTGTAACTTGATAAGCCCTCACCTTGGTCTTCCCATCATAAAATTGGAAGACCTCTTGTTTGATGATTTCCTTGGGGACACGGTTCTGGACCGTCTCCAAGGAAACATCACCTGATACCTTAGCTCTCAACTCTCAAAAAATACTTTCTACAACCTGTGGCGTGAAAGAAGAATGGGATCTCAATCTAGTATTTATGTCCTCCAAAATCCTCTATATATTGGCACCAATATCTCTATATATGTAATCTGACCCAAACATGCAGACATTCTCTCTAATTTTATCCATCTCTATCTGAGCTATCAGAAAATTACTCGCCAGATCAGGAGTGCGATGTGCATCCTGAGTTGGTACATCATGTGTAGGTACATCCTAGGTGGCCATCTAGATGTAACATGTACATGAAAGCTAAATGTTAATAATTAAGTACTTGATTACATGTTATAATTGCGTGTAAAATGGAAACAAATATAGATGAATATATAAAATTATAGAACTCTTACTTGGGGTCCTATTAGGTCTTAAGGGTCCTATTACCTGGCTCAAGGGTCCTTAGACATGTACTAAGGGGTATTAATAGGTCATATTAGGTCACGTAAGTCTAGTTTTAATAGACCTCTTAAGGGATCTTATTAGGTAGATTAAGGGTCCTATTAGGTCTTCATATCTACCTATTAGGTCTTAAGGGGTACTATTAGGTCTTTAGGGTCCTATTAAAGGGTTTCATACATTAGGGTTTAATATGGTTAAGGTTTCATGCTAGGGAACTAATGTTAAAGTTTATGTTGATTTATGTTTCAGTTTCATGTTAGGGTTCAATACATGGTTAAGGTTTCATGCTAGGGTTTCATGTAACCTGATTCAATATGGTTAAGGTTTCATGTTAGGGTTAAAATGCTAATTTTATGTTGATTTATGTTTCAGTTTCATGTTAGGTCCTTAATTTGTTATCTATTTCATGTTACCTGGTTTCATGTTAGGGTTTCATATCCATTTAAGGTTTCATGTTAGGGTTCAATATGGTTAAGATTTTATGTTAGGACCTTTCATGTTACGATCTTAATTTGTTATAATTTCATGTTAGGGTTTCAGTTGGGGTTTCATATCCAGTTAAGGTTTCATGTTAGGGTTCAATATGGTTAAGGTTTTATGTAACCTGGTTCAATATGGTTAAGGTTTCATGTTAGGGTTAATACATTACAATTTATGTTGAACTATGTTTTACTTTCATATCTAGGGTTAATTTGTTAGAGTTTCATGTGTTAGGGTTCAATATGGTTTTAAGGTTTCATACATTAGGGTTTCATGTTAGGGTTAATGTTAGAGTTTATGTCAAGATTTATGTTTTAGTTTCATGTTAGGATCTTAATTTGTTAGATTTTCACGCTCTAGGGTTTCATATGGTTAGGGTTTCATATCCAGTTAAGGTTTCATGTTAGGGTTCAATATGGTTAAGGTTTCATTTTAGGATTAATCTGACAGTTTATGTTGATTTATGTTTCAGTTTCATGTCTAGGGTTATTTTGTTAGAGTTTCATGTTAGGGTTCAATATGGTTTTAAGGTTTAATGTTAGGGTTCAATTTGGTTACCTAGTTTCATGTTAGGGTTCAATATGATTAAGGGGTCCTATAATAGATCTTAAGGGTCCTAGGTATAGATTAAAGAGTTCTAATAGGTCATCCTCCTGTGTTTTAAAGGGTCATACTTGGGTTCTTAAAAGGGTTTAAATGTCAATGTAGCCCGGTCCTAAAGGGTCCTAAGGTACATGTACTTGTGTCCTCTAAGTGTCTTAAAGTGTACTAGGAAATGTACTAAGGCATGTAATATTTTAACATCTAACTCTACATGAATAACATATATATACATACATAAAGTTTCAAAACATATACATGTACATAATTTAGAGAGAGAGAGAGAGAGAGAGAGAGAGAGAGAGAGAGATTCCTAATAAATTTACTAACTTTAAAAGTAATTTAAAAACAAATATTTTTAATTTCTAACATTTTGTACTATGGTTTTCTATCATTTTCTAACATGTACTAAGTTACAATTTTTTATAACATTTTCTAACACTCTAATTATAGTTTTCTAATTATAACTAAGTTATAATTTTCTAATATTTTCTAATGTTTACTAAGTTACAATTTTCTAATATTTTCTAATGTATACTAAACTTTACAATTTTCTAATGTATACTAAACTTTACAATTTTCTAATGTTTACTAAACTTTACAATTTTCTAATGTTTACTAAGTTAAAATTTTATGATATTTTCTAATGTTTACTAAGTTACAATTTTATAATATTTTATAATGTATACTAAACTTTACAATTTTCTAATATATACTAAGTTATGTAATTTTCTAATATTTTCTAATGTATACTAAGTTACGATTTGCTAATATTTTCTAATGTATACTAAGTTACAAATTTCTAACATTTGCAAACATAAATATACTATGATTTTTAATGTTTTCTAATATTTTCTAATATTTTCTAACATTTTACTATGATTCTCTAACATACTACTATAATTTTCTAACATATTCTAAAATTCAACTATCATTTTCTAACATTTCTACAAACTAAATATTATTCAAAACAAATAATTAACTAAAATAAATATAAAACATATAATTTACAATAAAAAATGAGAAAAATGTGTGTACCTAATACTAGTAACAATTACAAGAGGTTGAAGAAGCTCGGGAGCTGCTGACGTCGCACTGGTCATCACTAGTTCGCTCTAAGCCCCGGGTCCACAAAATCTCAAAAGGTGAATAGTAAAAAAGAAATGGGTAGTCAGAAATTTATATAAATCCTGGCAAAAATGGCTTCACGTGACTACCCATTTCTTTTTTACTATTCTTTTAGACGTTTTTTCATCTTGTAAGATGAATTCTGGACTTTATCTTCATCAGGTTTGCAATTTGTCAACTGGGTAGCTCTATAAATTTCACCATAATCTCATACGCCTTCTTAGATTTATAACCATATAAGTTTTTATTATTTTTGGACAACATTAGCATAGCAAACTTTAATTTTCTTTACTAGTGTCTTGATTGTCCTCATAGACATATGTCTACCATTTTTTTAATAACTTTTGATATACTTTATAAAATTACAAATAAATTACATATTGTTGTTCTACACTTGATTCTATACACTTTAAAAAAAAAAGAGTTTTCATTGTCAATTATTTTGATGCAAGTTATGCCCAGCGCACGAACAGGTACCAAATTTTCAGGATGCAATCACTTCAAAAAATCACAAAAAATCAAATATGGATCGAAAAATTACAAAAAAATACAAAACTTCTATATCTCACTCTTACCTATCATCCTACCAAAGGGATTTAAAAAATACTAAATATAACTATATCTTTTGTACTGCACACGGAAACAACTATGTTATATTTTTCCAAATAAATTAGGAACATGTTTTCATGCACGCAAGGTTTGACCCTCTTAATATTATCGGTTTTTTAAAAACATTAGTGTTTTAGAAACTATATTTGGAGTACTACAATTTTTATTTTTTACACATCTTATTTTGAGTGCATGACCCTCAAACTCCTGTTGCAAGTTCAGGTTTACCTGATTTCATAAAAAATGTGTCCACTTATACCCCCCTTTTTGGTCCACAACTTGGTGCACACACACACACACACACACACACACACACACACACACACACACACACACACACACACACACACACACACACACATATATATATAAGAGCACTAATTATGGAAAAATGATTTGAATACCTTGTGATGTCAAAATTTATAAGCTCAGAAGAGCAGCAAGGTTCAATAGTGCCTAATGGAAAGTTCAAAGGATAAGGTATAGGTATAGGTAGGGGAAATGTGTTTAATTATTAATTGAGTTCCACACATTCCAAAAGATAAATAATCAGTTACTCTATAATTTTCAATATTGATATTTATATTTGTTTTAAATGACATACAACACTAGTAATACACAAAGATTAAAAATTTGTTTCCAATTATATTGGATTAAGACTCTTGGCTACCTTCAAGAGAAGCTAATGATGGATTGAATCATATTGCATAATGTGAAGAAGGAATCAATGAGTTCAAGACTAGTAAGGGCTTCAACTAAAGGCACCATAACATTAGATATGTTATCTCCCAACATTTTTTAAAGTCCCCATGGTGCAAATCTAATTCATGTGCCTGAAGAGTGATAAGTATTACCCAAGGTAGCCTCAAGGAAAAATTCAACATCAATACCATGAAAGAAGGTGTTAAGTAGGTTGATCATGAATAAAAGAATGGGAAGGTAGAGTTATTTTAGTCTAATTATAAGAGAAACATCAATATATCATTTTTGTTTTATTTTGCACTTCTTAATTTTCATAATAACTTTTGATTAATTGTAATGGGAGATTTTTTATTGTTATCAAGTTTCTGTGGTGGTGAATAAGATTGAGAGAAGATCATATGCCATGATCCAGCAACGTAAATCTAATCCATTTCCCACCACACCTCAATCAATCTCAACATATGATGGCATTCTTTCGTCATCTGGGATCACATACCAAAGGATTGAAGTAGTAAAGGCCATAGAATTCCTCTAATGTGGTGAAAAAATTGTGCATGCTAGAGAGTTCCTGGAAAGGTGAAACTCTTCCATCGCACAAAAGAGAATGAAAATTGATGCATTTATATGGGCAACTTTCCTTCACCCTTCAGGTCAGATGGATCATTGTTAAAGGAAGAATGTGTTAAGAAGTTTAGGGTGTAGAATTTTGTAGTTGTAGTTCCACTGATGTAGCTATGAAGAAGAATTAAAATAAAACTGAGTTTGCAAAATAAAACAAAGAAAAAAAACAAAAAGTTGCTAAAGAATGATAATTTATTAATCATTGTGCAATACAATATCTATAAGATGCATGATGTATACAATATTTAATTCCACCATATGAGAGGAGATTACGGTGAAGATTCTTGCATGAAGCAGAAAAATACAGATCTAAACTATGGCAATCAGTGATCTGCATATCACCTACGAGGAGTTAATGGCTAGATTACTTAATTAAAAAATTTAGTTTTGGGGAGAAAGAACTAGATCAAACCGAATAGAGAGCGGTGATCCAAAATGTATGTGTGGTGAACAAAAGTCAGAATTAAATACTAACACCCCCCTTAATTCTAACCAAGGAGAAAAGAAAAACTTGATGGAAGGAAAGAGGAAAGAGGGTAAACTCAGTGGGAACAAACCCCCGTTAAAAAGTAACACTAATATGCATGGAAGCTATAATGTTGTAGTATCCTTCATTTTGAGGTCACACAAAAAGCGAAAATGAAAAGATGAGGCCCATATGTGCCTTCACAAATAAGAGAAAGAATTTCAATATAGAATGTAGCATATTGAATGTTATAGTAGGTTCCTTTTCAAACAATAATGCCTCTTCCTTTTGGAAGATAAAAATCTCGAGCTATCAAACTGCTGAATTTCCACTCAACTGATATATGCATGAAGGAATCAAGATGAATGGTTCTGCAAAGAAATCATGTATCTCCTCAAAAGGAAAATTGATCTCCTTCAAATATTGTGCCAATCTATCCACACTCATATCAAACTGTGAGGAATGACATGTAGAGAATGAGGAAGAGAATCATAATGTTCCCTTACAACAATTGAAGAAGAATCACCCTCATCAAAGAGAATATATATGCAATCAATTGTGTCATCTAGATTCAAAATGAGTGATTTTTCAAACAAAAAAGAGATGTCTGATAGAAATTTATCCCATGGAACTAAATCTAGAGGACAAGAATGAATCTATTGAACATAATCTGAAGTACCATTTGAAGAACCCAAGATCTCTATCAAACTAGAAAGTGGAGGTGACTGAATAGCTTCCAATACTGGAGATGTAAACAGAGGATAAGTTGGAGGAGATGTCTTTGTGTAATCAAGACAATCAAGACTCTTCTAATAAGAAAATTCCTCTTCAGTGTCATCATCATACATAGAATCATCATCATTATCAAGGGAGAGAAGCATATCTGTAGCTGGATCATCTGGGAATGGAGATTCAGTCAGATGTTCATATCTTTCTCATAGATTGGCCAAAAGAGTGTGAGGAAACTCAATGTGTGATAGAGCCCATGATGTATGGTCCCCAACACTTAAACCATTAATCCTAAGACATGATCATTTCTACTTTCCCAAGAAGATTTATGGTAACATGTACTTGGTTCAAGAACAAGTCCATATAAATTTTGCAATAGATGAATCCATCGATAGTGCTTTAGGATTCCATCACTCTAGGACTTATAATTTCCTTCTTACAAAGTGATGACATATGGATGATACTTTATTCCCATTTTAGCCTTAAATGACCCCCTTTTGGAACTTTATTTTCAGTTCATGAATACAAAAAATAAATTAAGAAAGCCCCAAGACAATGAAAAAATTCATTATAAAATAGTTCTGATATTCTGTACCCACAAAAAAATGCTTTAATCTCCTTCCTAGAAACCTAGCCCTGATACCATGTAGAATTTTGCAGTTGTAGCTACACCGATCTAGCTATGAAGAAGAATTAAAATTAAACTGAGATTGTAAAATAAAACAAAGCAAAAAAATACAAATCTGCTAAAGCATGATAATCTATTAATCATTGTGTAGTACAATATCCATAAGATATATGATTTATACAATATTTAACTCCATCGTATGAGAGGAGATTATGGTGAATATCCTTGCTTAAAGAATAAAAATACGGATCTACACTATGGTAATCAGTGATCTACATATCACCTACGAGAAGTTAATGGCTAGATTACTGAATTAACAACCTTAGTTCTGGGGAGAAAGAAATCAATCAAACTGAACAGAAAAAGGTGATCTAAAACCCACGTGTGGTGATCAAATATTAGAATTAAACACTAACAAAAGGAAAAAAAATAGTAGCGTCACTCTTATGAGCATGTCCTAGGCATTGGCACTAAATCTTCCCAAGTCATAGTACAATTCTAAACCCCATGGCTTTCCTTCAGTTGAACTTGGATGAAACAAGAGGCAGCTTAATTAGCTTCATGTTCTGTGAAAAGATTGTTGGTAAACAGATTTGTCCTTTCTTGTACCTTATGACAATATGACTCTTGATGCCCGAATGATGAACAAAATCTGCTTACAACAGTTGAAAAGCCATCTTCTGATGACTGGCTTTTCTCTGAATTGGTAGGTACAGCTCCCTATGTGAATGAGTTTCAAAGAATTATGTCTGATTCCTAAATCTAATTCAGGTATGCTCTTAACCTGAGAGCAGAAGAGGCAAACTGAACTAAGTCTAGCTAGAACTTAGTTCAGGCAGGAAAAAGCATTCTTAATCTAAAACTAAGCAATAAGGCTCACAAGTCCTACGAGTTCTTATGCTCAGCAACTACCTACAGAGGGGTATAAATGCAATGATGAAAAATTCTAATGAATCCTTCTCTGAATATCCCACAGCACATCCTAATGAGGTTCATTCACATCCTCAAAACAAGGGAATGAAACATCCTTTCCTTCCTATTGCAATTCAGATGGAGAAAAAGACTCATACATTAACAACTTCTACCTAGCTCTTCCCTAAGTATCCCACAACACATCCTACTGAGGTTTACTCACATCCTCGCCACAAAAGAATGAAACATCCTTCCTTTCTTAATGCAACTTAGACTAAAAGAAAGAACCATCTAACTAACTAGAACAGAAAATAATTGACATAAAA
>MU225315.1:378867-398266 GCA_018584345.1 Thuja plicata
CAATCCATTGGGCTTCGGAGTCAAGTAATTGCTTATGTTCAAACTTAGCCAACCTGCAAACGGCAGTTAACATGATCCACAACTGACTGCTTCCGGCGAAAAATGGAAAATGAGCCTCTCCGGCGGAAAATTGGACTGAAGCTTCTCCTTGGCTGAAAATGAACATGAGAGGTCATTTTCTGCTTTCTTTGCCGAAAACTCAAAAAGTGCTTCTCCTTGCAGAAAACGAGAAAAGTGGTTCACCTGGCAAAAATTTGAAAAAGTGCTTCTCCATTGAAAAAAATGGATGAGGGGGTGCGAAACCCGCAATATGGAGAATATTCCTTTTTAATAAATTGGGCCCACCACATTATAACTTAAGCTTGCGGAAAATCACTTGAGAGGTGCGATTCCCGCATAGTGTAAAAATATTCTTTGCGGAAAATCACTTGAGAGGTGCGATTCCCGCATAGTGTAAAATTCGGCCTTTGCGGAAAATCGCTTTCTTAGGTGGAATTCTGCCATGGAGAAGATGATTTATGAAATCCTGCCGAGCTCATTCTCACTCATCTCTTAACCAAATTGCTCGCCGTTTGTTGCATTAGGATCATTGAGACTTGCAGAATCGATCCATACCAGTCTTCGATCTCTGCCTGAGAAAGAACATCAATTGGAGCACAAATCTTTGCCAGGTTAGGATCTACAACCTACCCAAATATGAAAAGACCTCAGAACAACCCGCCCAGCTAAGAGAAGGAAAGGCAATGACAGGGAAACCCGACAAAGATAGCCTATCTAAGAAAGACTTAGACTTAGACTCAGACTGACCAGACCGACCGGACCGACCAAACATGACTCCAAAATCCTCCGCTTTGACAGCATGGATACAAGATGAAGAATGGGGCAACAAAGATCGTCCCCTATAATACATCTCCATAATTTTTTGACTAACAAGGAATGGGATCCATTATAGTCTGCTCTGGCTAGGCTCTAAGTTTTCAAGGTTTTTATCTCCACCCGCTTTTGCAGGTTCCATATTTTTGGGTTCGGACCTTGCAAGAAAGTTCCCCAAGAGTTGCCAATTTTGTATACATATATATAGATGGCCCCAGATTCATGCAAAATTCATCCAGTTGGGCCTTCTTTTCTTTGGGTTAGAGAATCATCTTGAGCGGAAAATGGTTATGTGAAACAACATTTTTTCTTTTGGACATGTTTCTAATGGATCATGCTTGTCATTTTCCAGCATGTCGATGGTAGTTTCCTTGGTAGTTGAGTAATGTTGATTCTAGGTGATTTCCTTTCCAACATGCGAATTTGATTTGGGGAAATATTTTCTAGTTACGACTGGATTTATAAAGAGGGGGTAATATTAGTTTAAAGGGATAAAAGTTGATAATTTTACCAGCAAGACTATTTTTTCTTGATATTTATCTAAGATACTTATTGAAGACTTTATTTCTATCACATAATTTATGTTAATTCAAATTTTTATTGTTCTTGACTGAACCTTTTGGATTTTGGGTAAGACTGAATACATTTTAAATATATTCCATTTTGAATAATGGTTATCCCATTAGAATCTAGCATTTTTGTATGTGATTACTTTTATTGCTGGACCATGTTACTCTTCCAGCTAAAAATAATTGAATATCAAAAAGTGTTCCATGTCAGTGATGGTGTCAAGAGAAAATATATGAATAGGATATCAATGAATGTATTTATAGTTTCTTGACTTTTATAGATGCACCCATGAAGTGATATGAATATTTTAACCTGTGTCCAGGATCTGGTTACTTTGTTCTCATTTTTTACAATGAAGGGATTGTGATATACTATGTCAAATTGTGAGATGGTGCTTGCAATCTGATCTGTATGGTCTTGGTATTTTTATTGATAAAATTATTTTAAGCTAATAGTGAAATGATTTGGTGCATCGCCTTAGTTTAGTTTCAATTCAATATTCTCCTCTTTCCATCTCCCCTCTTCATGAAGAGACGATTTCTCAATCCCATAGGTTATTTCAAATGGTAGCATTTTGGTCCCACACCATTTGAACTTCCCATAAGATCTGTTACTTTTCTAGGTTGTAAAATTTAGGATCAACATGGAAAAATTACAATTCTTCATAATTTAATGGATGTTCATATCAATTTTTAAAGCTTGTATTTTTGTCTATTTTCAATCAGGGAGAAGCCAAACAAACAAAATGAAGAATATATGTTTTTGGTTGGTGATAATTGTTTGTCAACCTATGTGTGCTCTTGCATCAATCCTACGTGAATCAAGATGATTTTTCCATAGCATATAAAATATTGGGTCTTTTATGAGTCAAGTAGATGAAAATCCCAACAAGTTTTCAATACAATGTGACATCAAATAAGGGTGAAGAAAACTTACCCTAAAGTTTGACTGACAAAAATGGAGATGGTTTAGGCTTATAGTGAACAATGAAAAATCTTGAGAGTATATCAAGTGTGTACTTTGATTGTGTAAGGACGATACCTAAAGAAGATGAAGTGATCTTAATCCCCAATAAACAATGCACAAGGAACAATTATAGCATCAAAAAATTCTCATGTAAATTAGATTTCATTGTCTTGATGGTGGATGAGTGACTCCTTGTGATCAATAAGCCAATAGTTCATAAAGAACCGACAATGTGAGTGTCATCTTAATACAAAGTGTAAAGTTTTAGATCTCAATTTGATCAAATGAACCCAAGTATTAAAAGGAAACAGAACATCTTGACATTCTAAGCTTTACAGGCGTATTTCAGGCCATAGAGAGATTTGCAAGGATGAAAAACAAGTCAAGGATCCTTATGAATTTTTTTGGATGCTCCATATATTTCCTCTTGAAGGTCACCTCAAAAAAATAGATTATTTACATCTATCTGGTGAACTTCCTAATGATGGATTATATAGTCATTGCAAGGACAAGTTGGATGGAACTCATTTTTGCAACTATCACAAAATTCTTAAAGTAATCGGTCCTAGGAACCTGAGAGAATTATTTCGAAACTAAGCAAGAATTATGCTTGAAAACTAACCCATCTACTATAATTTTTGTTACATAGATCTACTTGCATTAAACAAGTTTCCTTTCATTACTAAGGGGGACTAAATCCCATGCATTTTTGTAGAGTCATATGTTTTCCAAACCCTTTCTTTTCTTTCAAGTTCCCTAATATATAGTCAACACATGTGCCTTAAAGGGTTTAATTGTATCCATTTGGATCAATTATCTTTCTCTTTAGTGAGTTTTGCAATAAATGCATCTAGAGAAGACATTTTATACTTATATTCTAGAGCACATTTTGTACCATAGAATGTAGAAATAAATATAGAATAGCTATGATCAATCGTAGAAAGAATACTTAAGATTTATTGTTTATCATCTTTATTTATTCTACACTATTCCAATTATAATCTAATGAATACATGTTTGTTTGCTGGAATTGACCTCGAATTGGAAAACAAGAATTGGTTTCCCTTCTCCAAATTGAATTCTCAGTTCCAATTCCATGCCTCAATTATAATTCTAGGTTTTGAAGTGGAATTTCAGAATGCTCATTTTGGACCAAAATTAGAACTCGCTTATACTGATTCACCAATTCCCGTTTCCAATTATAAGTCAATTCCAGAAAAAAAACGAGATTAAATTTTGTGAATAAGTCTTACATAGTGTCAAAATTAGTAGTAACTAATCCTATGTCTTCATTCTTGAATTCATAACCCGTTAGGTCATTCTTCTGAAGACATTATTTTTCCATTAGTATGCAAAAGGAAAAACAGTTTTTGAACCTTCGGTAAACCTACACCTAAAGATAGACTTTTAGGAACACTGAAAGTACAGATATCAGAGATCACCAAATATGTTAAGTTCAAAGAGACACCTGATGAGACAAATATCAAGTGAAACTAAAAGAACATAAATAAAGGAACCCGAAATATAAGGGGAACCCGATGGACAGTTCAATCAAAGGAACACTAAAAGAAAGGCAAACTAATTTCAAAGAAAACCGAGCATCAAACGCCGAAAGTTAGTTGCATCCTAGAAAAAGTGGATCTGACTTCCAGGTTAGATAAAACAATTGTATTCTATTTATAGAGTCTTTATTTTTTTGAAAATCATTACTTAAGGGATACGAAACATTATTGTAATTTTTTTAATTAGTCTAACTGATTTAAAACATACAAACTAGGAGATCAAGATCAAGTTGTAAACCTTTGATCATAGAGTTAAGTTTGTTTTATGTGAAACTTAATTAGGTCAATCTATGTTATAAATAGATGTTGCAATCATTCTAAATGTATGATGAGAGGATGAATGTATCCAATGAGCACATCTATGGATCATACTGAGAGTTTCAAGAAGCAGAACAACAAAAGGTGAAATTGGTTATCAAGAACCAAGAACAAAGGCTACCGAGCAACAAAGGTATTATTCAATCACATTCGGTGATACATATATACATGTAATATTGAATGGATCTATAATCAACAATAGTATATTTCATACACTTAGGTCAATGAGTAATTTTCTTACATTCTAACAAGTGAAGCAAAGTTTAAAAATCCTTTCAAGAAAGGTGGATTTAACAATCCTATTGTAAATCTCTTAACCAAGTGTACACTAAACAGTGTTGCTAAAGCTCTTAACAGAGTAGAATTTAACAGGTCTCCACATGATACTCCTAATAGGGTAGATCATCAGAAGTGATCAAATTGTAATCCTTAACCGGCCCCTTCCAATCTGCAGATAGTGAAGATTTTGTGGGTGTCATCCCCACTGCAATTTTTACCTTCTTACAAAGGTTTTCTACGATATCATATCATGTGTTATGAGTCAATTAATTTCTATGAATGTTTACATGTTTGATTAAATTAAAGAATTGATATGTCTTACACAAAGATAGTATAGAACATATGGTTGGATAAACAATTGATTACATAAAGGTTAAAGGATAAAAGAGATAAAAGTTTTAGAGGTACTGATTCACCCCTCCCCTCTCAGTACACACTTCTCATTATTTCCAAAAATTGGTATCAAAGCTAGAACTCTTATTTGGAAAAGCTTAAAGACTTAAGAGAAAAGATCATACAATGGAGAAGTTCAAACTTGACAAAAGTATTGAGAATCAGAAGCTAGAATCAAGATGAGACAGCTATTGGATGAAAGAAATATTATGGAATCACGCTTTAATAAGATAGATTACCAAGAAGAAGAAATACCAGATCTATTTGAGTCTTCAGGATCTACTACAGATAGATTACCAAGAAGAAGAAATACCAGATTTATTTGAGTCTTCAGGATCTACTACAATAAAAGCATCAGATACATCAGAAGAAAGCATCACAAGCTCAAATGAAATCAATCAACACCTGGCTGGACAAGTGAAATCTCTGCAAATCGGTCAAGAGACACATATGACCTAAGAATGATTGATGTTATGAACAACACTAGACAAGCTGAGAAAGAGAGAACACTAGCTATTGATGATAGAAGGAAGATTACTGAAAAGCTACAAGACAAAGAGTCTAAAATACAAAGACTTACAAAACATCACCATGAGATTACAAATCAGGTTATTCTTATGAGACAAGAGGCAAACAGAATTAATGTTGAACTCATTGAAAGAATATAATCTATCGATGAGCTAAGGGAAGAAAATGATAGTATTTTGTTATAAATGTAACAAGAAAGGACATAAAGCATATGAATGTAATTTTGAGATGAAACAACCAAAGAATGAAACCTACATGGAAAAATATTGTCCTTCTTGCAAAATGCATGGGCACACTACTCTTGAATTCTAGAAGAAGAAAAAGCAAGCATGTCCAAGCCTAAAGTTCAAGAATCTTCCTATCAATTGAATAGAGTCGATAACCAGTATATATGGGATTACAACACTTGGGAAAATTGTACATCATGTGGAAGATTTGGTCACATTGCTGCAAATTGTATGAAACAATGGACAAGAAATCCTAGAGGATGGACTAACCCTAAAATGGCATGTTTACATTGTCATAAAGTCAATCATCTCAAGAAAGACTATAGAGACCGAATGACAGAGACCAGCACCTTTGCCAATGGAAACACCATTGAAGACATCAGAAAGATGAGAAACAAAATGTGAAGGAAAGCTACAAGTAATGATGAAGTTGGACCAAGCAATGCAATTGGTGACACCCTATCCAATGGATCTGGTGACATCACCACCCCCACCTAAGCAGAACAAGTATGTATGGAACTACATTACACCAAGCTATATTTTGCATCAGTTCCAACTATACATAGTTGAAATGCCAAATTAGCATGATTATAGATGCACTATAATATTACTTACTAAACTTTGTGAAAACTATTACATCGGTATACATTCAAAGCTGAATTATCTACACTTACTGAGAATCATCGGTTAACATGTAAAAGATAAAGTTTCTAGTGTAAACTAAGATCCTTCGGTAATCATATGAGCTGACAAAGTTGTCTTTGCCATACACCGAAACCCGTCGGTGAAAGTAACAAGTTAGATGACTACCCCGAAGCATTGTGTTGTCACCGAGAGGGAAGTTAGTGTATCAACTGACGACTCCATCTCTACACACCAAGGAGTGGTTGAGCATTAATGACTTGACCTATGGAAAAAATTATATAAATAGATGACAGAAGGGTTTCATTTATCACCAGCGATTTGAGCGAAGTGACAAAAGAGAAAATAGAGCTAGAAGAGACAACATTGCAGAGGGACTCCAACCCATTACAAAGAACTCCAAGTAGATCAGGTAAAACTACAAAGGTTGAAGTAAGTACCAAGCATAACCAAGAACTCTATTTATCTTTTCTAGAAAGCCCTAATTTCAGAAAAAATGGCCACGACATCACGAACCGCTAAGTTGAAGAGCATCAAGAAGGATAAGGTCAATCTTGTCAAGAACTCTACCTGTGTAGAACCACAATACAAGATATGCCCAGAGGTTGCATAACAAACTGACAATGCTAGAGCATTCTCACAAATACCAGCTAGGTATTTTCTCATTGAAGACATGCGAGCATACATACACTGCAAAATTGTAGAAATTGGCGACCTGGAGGTTGAACAAGCTTTCAAGAAGCTATTTAAAGATAATGACACTATTAAAGATGAGCACAAACACATCAAATTGAAAGGGCTCACAAATTCCCTATGGTTCCTGAAGGTATTTAAGACCGAGTGGATTCAGTTAGTATTGAGCAGGATTCACAACCAAAAGTTATGGCTCGATGAGACTAAAATGATAACCCAAGATGTTATTCATGAAATCAACGGTTATCCAATAACCGATAAGGTAAAGGCATTGAAGCACCCGCCCAAGGAAGAAATTGAGAATAATACATGAGCTACATGGGATGGTAGAGGACTAAGAGTATCCACCATCAATGATGATGAAATGAAATTTGGAGCATGTGTCCTAGGATGCAAGTTCTTTCAAGCTAGTAGGATGAACAACATATCATCTAAAGCAGTGGATACAACATATCATCTGAAGTAGTGGATACAACATATAATATTGTATAGAAAGGAACTCAGTTAGATCTATCAGAACTTTTTCTCAAGCAGTTAGAAGAAAAATTGAAGATAATAAGAAATGAAAAATCAAATTCATGTAAGTATGGTTCACTTATCATGTGCATATTATTCTACTTCCAAGAATCTTTTCCATCAATTGGAAATGGGAAATGGGATATAGTTAGATGAGTCACCATATAGATTAGTGAGTTTATAAAATCAGTAGGAGATAACTTTGAGTCAGTCATGGATGAGTACTTTTCTGGATTCAAGGAGAGAATGCAAAAAAGAGTAAGGATCCCCGAGAAATTAATTTAAAAATTCAAGACTAGTATATGTTTCATGGTAGACACAGACTTCACATATATCAATCCTGTTGTACCAAGAAAAGCATGGCTATAACCACTTGACTATGAAGTGAACATAGATCAAGTATCCAATGCAATTGATGCATTAATAAATGAGCCATTAGATAAAACACAACCCAAGTTCAGCACTTATGAAGAAGCCAAAGAAAGAATAAAAATGGCTTGGTTGTAAAGAAGATAGATAGGAAGAAGGATAAGATGGTAAAGGACTTGAAGAAAAGACTGTTGGTTACAGAAGAAGAAACCAAATAGAATAAAGAAATGGAGGGTGAGTCACCCGTTAGTGAAGCTGAGAAGGAGAGTGACTCTGAGTCTACAGAGTCATATACACCATTAGCTTCACCAGCTAAGAAGCCAAGAACTATAGCTACTACAAGGATAAGAAGTCAAACAGCTAAGGACACAAGTCCTTCACCATTGAAGAAAGGTCAAGTAAGGACCTATAAGAGGAAAAATGAAACACAAAAAAGAGGGCCAACAAAAAGAAGAAAGTTCATTAGAACTAAGGAGGACATTGAGGACACTGAGCATGATGAAGGTGTTCAAGAGGAAAAGAACAAGGTACCTAAAATAGTTGATGAAGTGTGTGCCTCAATTATCAAATCAAGATCAGTAAATATTAGGAAGGTCAAGAAATGGTTAACATTAGATCCCTTGGATCAAAATAAGATTGAGGAGGCAATCATTAAAATGATGTGCATATACAAATACCTCCCAATACAACTGGTAGAAAATATGCCTAAAGAACTTCAAGATAGGATATCGGAAAGATGGACATTTTCCTTGCACTCTGAGAAAGAAATTAGGGAAAGAGTCCTAGTATCAGTCATGCCTCCCGAATAAAAAATGGAGGAGATCAAAGAAATGATGAAGGTTCATTCCAAAAGGTTCTCAACGAAGATGAGAGCCTACCAAGTGCTTAAAGGACATGTACTGGACCTAGAAAGAAAGAGTGAAGCCAAATGGAGAAAAATACTTGGTATTCCTAAAAAGGATACAAGTCCCGACCCACACAGAACTCTTACCGAGAATCAAGAGACCAAGGATGATGAGGCTACTCAGCGTACCAAACCAATTACCATCACTAATGTAGAATTGGACAAAGAGGAAATGGACACTACAAGAAACAAGAATATGGATGTTGTAGATGACACATGGCTGGACACTACTATGGACAACATTGTCGCCAATAAAATCATTGACATTACTGATGATCCAACAGATGAAATTTAGAAAGATGAAGATGTCACTATTGCCAAGGACAAGACCGACAAATAGGATACTACAATTGATGCCGCATAGGTGAACATACCAGGGAACATGCCAATATTGATGGAAGCCATAAATATATTCTGGGAAAAGGAGAAATCACTTACCAAAGATGAAAGCATACCCAAAGACAAGGGTGATGCAGAACAAAAAGATGCATCAGAAGAACAAAAAGACAAATCTGAGGAACCAAAAGATGCTACTAATGTATAGCAAGACAAATCTACTGATAAAAAAAGTGAAGAAGAGAAGCAAGAAAAAGATGGAGAGAAGAAAGAGAAAATTCAAGAAGAGAAGAAAGATGATACACCAGAGAATACAGAAGAAAAATCTACAAATACACCCAAGGTTAATGAGGAGACGTCTTCACCTAATTGACAGGTTGACACCGAGCAGAAGGAAAAAGAAAATACATCTACCAAGCCTTCGCCGGCCACATCAAAGAAGACAAATGAACTAGTGCTAGTAGTTCACAAATCTAAATCCACACAAATCTCAAAGAAGAAGAAGAAAAAGAATAAGAATCTAGTTAATTTGGATGAAATTATTGAGATTCCAGTATGTGATCCTAGAACATTGGATCCAACTGAACTAACAAAGTATGCAAGACTTTGTGAGAGAAAAGCTATCCAAGTTAACTTTAGAAAGGCAACAACATAAACAAAGGTACTCAAAACTACAAAATACATACTACATCAGATAGTACCTGACACTAATATTGATCAAGATACTCCTATACTTGATCAATTGGCCATTCTCACAGAAGTTGTCACATCTCAAAATGTAGATGTTGAAAAGGAAATAGAAGAACGAGAAGAATAGAAATTCCATTTCAAACTAGTAGAGAAAATTAGCCAAGAAATGGCAGAGAACAAGGTGAAGCTGTCTAAACTTGTAAGTACATTGGACCCCATTAGTTGAGAAGCAATAACCTTAATCCAAAATTTATGCACTTTAGATAAACTCACTAAGGAGTATAGTGAGAAGATAGCACAAATCGATGTTGATCTACAAGCAAGTGCACAAGGTCTCACTAACAGTGAAGATGAAATCAAATTGCACTATCAATACCTAAAGAAAGCAAGAAAGCTGAGACAAGACATTCAAAATGTAGAATCAAAGTTTAGAGATGAGGTAACCGAGCTCGAAGCTCTAATTTTACCCAATCTCACATTACTGCAGCATCACATGAAACTAGCAAGAACACTAGTTACCACCCCAGAAATGTTTGTCCTAGACATGATTTATGATATGAATGCTAGAATTGCATTAGATCACATGGCTCTAGAACACCTTAAAGAGAAATGGGAACAGATGATGGAATATTTGACAAACTCTCATTCCCACATTCTGGACAATCTGTAAGTTACACATTTTTGCCAAAATTTTGACAACTTGTAAGTTGTAAATATTTGTCCTTAATATCAAAAAAGGGGGAAATGATATGTTCATTTATTTAAGATGAAAAGAAGAAATAAAATAAAGGCAAGTATAAGTATACATGTACATATATACTATAATGCATAGAGTTAGGGGGAGTCATATAAAGACAAGATATATACATGGTGTACATACTAAACATTTTAATATTCATGCACATATAAGTTTTTTATACTAATGTCCAAGGGGGAGATTGAAGACATTATTTTTCCATTAGTATGCAAAAGGAAAAATAGTTTTTGAACCTTCGGTAAACCTACATCGAAAGACAGACTTTCAGGAACACCAAAAGTACAGATATCAGATATCACCGAATGTGTTAAGTTCAAAGAGACACTCGACAAGACAAATCTCAAGAGAAAAAAAAAGAGAAGAAATAAAGGAACCTGACAAAGCAAGGGAACCTAATGGAAAGTTCAATCAAATGAACGCCGAAAGATAGATAAACTGATTTCAGAGCAAACCAAGCATCAGACACCGAAAGTCAGTTACATCCCAGAAAAGTGGATCTGACTTCCACGTCAGATAAAAATTTTTTATTCTATTTATAAAGTCTTGATTTGTTTTAAAACCATTAATTAAAGGACAAGAAACATTATTGTAATTGTTTTAATCAGTCTAACTAATTTAAAACATACAGACTAAGAGATCAAGGTCAAGTTGTAAACCTTTGATCATAGAGTTAAGTTTGTTTTACATGAAACTTAATTAGGTCAATCTATGTTATAAATAGATATTGTAATCATTCTAAATGTATGATGAGAGGATGAATGTATCCAACGACCACATCTATGGATCAGAATGAGAGTTTCAAGAAGCAGAACAACAAAAGGTGAAATTGGCTATCTAGAACCAAGAATAGACGCTACCGAGAAACATAGGTATTATTTAATCACATTAGATGATACATATATACATGTAAGCTTGAATGGATCTGTAATTAGGAATAGTAGATTGCATACACTCAGGTCAATGAGTAATTTTCTTACATTCTAACAAGTGAAGCAAAGTGTAAAAATCCTTTCAAGAAAGGTGGATTTAACAATCCTATTGTAAATCTCTTAACCGAGTGCACACTAAACAATATTGCTAAAGTTCTTAACATAGTAGACTTTAATAGGTCTTTACATGATACTCCTAACAGGGTATATCATTAGAAGTGATCAAATTGTAATCCTTAACTGGCCCCTTCCAATCTGCAGATAGTGAAGATTTTGTGGGTGTCATCCCCACTGTTGTTTTTACCTTCTTACAGAGGTTTTCTGAGATATGATATTATGTGTTATGAGTTAATTACTTTCTATGAATTCTTACATGTTTGATTAAATTAAAGAATTGATATATCTTATACAAAGATAGTATAGAACAAATGGTTGGATAAATAAATGATTACATAAAGGTTAAAGGATAAAAGAGATAAAAGGTTTAGAGGTACTGATTCACCCCTCCCCTCTCAGTACACACTTCCCATTATTTCCAACATCTTCTTACCAAACATATTTACAATTGAAACCTTCTATATTCTTGTAGCCGATTTGTCCCTTTCACACAAATATAATCCTGGTCACTGTGTACTTTAGCTTTACAATTTGCTTGATTCACCTTTGCCTCCTTTACCTATTTATATATATTTGAGATTGTCAATATTTATATTCAAACCCTATTAGGAAATTGTTTTTAAGTCAAAAGGGGACGTGTTCACCTAGGTCCTCCGATAAAAAGCGTGTAAAATATTGCAGACAAGAAATTAGCACCCTAGAATGACATATAGGCTAATTTTGTTTCATTTTAAGTGCACCAGAACCAAGTGTTTCACTATTCATTTCTAAAATAATTCTAGGATGAGAGAGGATGATCATATGAGTGAGTGCTTAAAAAAGACGCCTTTATATAAAAACACATAACACAAAAGCACACAAATATGTGGTTAGGTAGCTCCGAAGATCTTGTTGAATACACAAGATTTGAATAAATTTGAATTTAAATCATTAGACCCTATAGTTATAGAGAGGACCATGGATAAGAAAGGAATTAGATCCAAATAGATAACAAGTAAATTAAAACAAATGGATCAATACTTGTAATAAATACAAAATCTAAATCCATATATCCATATGAATCACACTTAAACAAGGTAGAATATATATGTCACTCTACTAGGACAATTCTCCCAAATAAAAATAATATGAATACATAAACGTCACCATTACAAGTACACTAATTCCATGAATTAGATGTAATAAAACAATGGGGTAGCGAGCTAAGTGGGCTTAATCTTGGAGAAAACTCCATGTTTAAACCCACTTGAGTTGGAGTAGTACTAGTGACCTCTCAAGAAGGTGGACAATGCTTCACCTTCGAGAGCATCACCTAGATGCAATGAGTGCAAAGTGTTTCATTCATTCTCATGAGAGACAGATTCTTATGAAAACCACTACTTGTAAAACACGGATTAATGAATTTGACTTGAAAACTACATGGTTGAATCCTAATAGCAATATCACAATAATATAATAATTTTAATGTATTTTCCCAGTAATATTTTAGGAGAAAAAACGCATTAAAGACAAAAAAAAATGTCAAACTTTTTTTTTTCCAAATTCGCAAAAACAAAGTGAATTTGCTAAATTTTTTGCAAAAATATGCTGTGTTTTAGAATTTTTGAAATTTGGTCAATAGGAAATTTTGTAGGGATCTTAGCGGCATCCACTAAAAATAGTGATAGACCCCCCCNAGCCCCCCCCCCCCCCCCCAATAAAATTAACTTAGAGTCCCCCCCCCACCCAACACAAAATTAACTAACCAAAGTAAAAGTTCGGATAAAACATTTTGTGAATGGATACTAGGCTCACTCTCAAGCTTGGATAAAGTTTATTTGAATCTCAGTCCCAATCCATTTGTACACACTATCTAGTTTACCCACCGCAAGATGATGACCGAGGAAAACTTACTCCGTATTTGGACAATTCAATGAAAGAGAGATCGTGGAAGACTGAGTCAATGCGCATGTGAGCAGTGGTCAATATAAATATCGGGAAAATAAAATGGAGAGAAGGGGAGGGGGGAAAGTATTATTGAAGCAAGTTTTGAATGTTAGACATGGCTCAAAAACACCAAGGGGGGCATTTTTCATCATCTTGTAAGAACAAAGTTCCAATTGTGCGATACATTCAACCCCTGTTTGTGGAGACTGATGTAGCCAATTTCAAAGCTGTAGTGCAGAGCTTAAATGGGCATCATCATTCTCTATTAACTTCAGGTTCTCACGGCTTCAAATTCCTCAACAATGTTAATGTTGTGCCTCCTCACTCTTATTCACATGTCATCCATGAAATAGATATTGTTGTTGTGGAGGTGGAAATAAAGGAGATAGCATTTGGGGTTGAGAATACATGGTTGGATAAACAATTGATTACATAAAGGTTAAAGGATAAAAGGGATTCCATGTTCACAGGCTGGCTTGGAAGGGCATTGGTCTTTAGACCTTGCTCACTATGAAAGAACCTATTTAGATTTAGGGTACCTTCATCATCAAGAGCATTTGGAAAGCCTAGGAAGCTATTAACCCCTGGCTCCATTTGGATGGTGATGCCTTTCGCAATGGGCTTTCTTTCAATCAGCAGAGCCTCTGGTGGTCTTTGTTTTGTTCAATTCAAGGCATCCCCCTGGCCAAGACTCAAGGGACTAGTGCTCTACATTTTTTCAAATGTGGCATCCGAACTCCCAAGGACCTTTTCTCTAGAGCCTCTATGGGTCTCCATTCCTGGGAGGATATGCAGGTTTAGTATCGTTTGGCTTGCTCAGATCACCAGACTTTTGATCTATTGGTTTCTGTGATTCCTGCCAACTTGATTCATAAGATTGGTATTTAGGCTGTTAGGCCCTAGTGGAAGGATTGGAAATGGTATCCTACCATGCCTTTCAGCAATTACAAACCAAGGCTGGATTATAGGTGGTTGTCCCCCCATCTTTCGATGGTGGATACCGTTAATCAGAGATGGCATCTTCATTCTTCCACTTCTCACTGGAGCTCTCGCTTTCAAACCGTCTGGGCTGCCATTACGGAGCCCAAGATGGCTCTTTTTGTTTGGTATTTACTTTTTCAAGGGCTCCCAATGGGACCTAGGCTCAAACATATAGGTGTTCATGACCCTTGATGTCCTTTCTGTGGTCACCCCGAGACTTTCTTGCACATCTTCTGGTTCTGTAGAAGAGATCAACAATATTGGTAGTGGATTCATGATTTATTCAAACCCTTTTGGCCTAAGCCTTTTTCCTGGCACATGATTGTCTTAGGAGATTCTCCTAGACTTCCCTCCAAGTTTACCTAGTTTTGGCATACTTTCAGGATGAATATTTTGTCCACTTTATGGAAAGATAGGAATGCTATTATTTTTTCTCACAGCTTTCTTGATATGAATGATGCTCTGTATAGCAAGGCTTGCATATGTAATAATGTTATGATGCAGATTCAAGTTCAAGCTAATAAAGTGGCTCTAGAAGTAGCTCACCTGTAGGAGTTGCTCAATCATTGGGGCAATGCTCCCTGCACTATTGCTAGGGTTCCCCCTGATGCCATTTCTACTGAAGGTACTCCTCCCAGAGGCTGCCACCATGGGCGTAGCTCCTCAGCACGCCGCTCATGTACCCCGCAATCTCAGGCACCCCACCATCACTCTCTGAGAGGTGGTGATGATGGTTGGCGGTGTCGCTCAGCTTCTCTGCCTCACCGTACTTCTGGGTGGTCTCTAGCTCTGGATTAGTCTGCCCCTTCTGATGCTCCTGGTTCTTCTCGTGGCTCTGATTGGCATCCTGCCACTTCTTCCAAGTTTCCCCACCTGGCTTTGGCCATTTCTCGGCCCAGGTATGAAGAGAAAGATAAGAAAGAAGCTGAAGATGATGGATAGTCACTTCCTGACCCTCCTGTTAACCCCAATGATGTGTGGGGTTCTAAAGATAAAGATCCTCCTCCTTCTGCCACTCCTCTTGCTGTTTAAAGGCTTTATGCTTTTTTTTTATGAATAGTTGTTTACAATTTCTGGCTCTGCTGTGTGAACTCTGCGGGGTGATTTCTATATCCCCCGGCCCCTTTTTTGTGGATATGTAACTTTGATATTTTATTAATTGAAAAGGCACTATTCATAAAAAAAAAAGGATAAAAGAGATGAAATTCAGAAAGATGCATTAGAAGAATAAAAAGACACATCTAAATAACCAAAAGATGCTACTAATGTACAGTAAGACAAATCTACTGATCAAAAAAGTGAAGAAGAGAAGCAAGCAAAAGATGGAGTGCAGAAAGAGAAAAGTGAAGAAGAGAAGAAAGATGATACACCAGAGAATATAGAAGAAAAATCTGTAGATTCACCCAAGGTTAATGAGGAGACGTCTTCACCTAGCTGACAGGTTGACACCGAGCAGAAGGAAAAAGAAAATACATCTACCAAGCCTTCACCAAGCACATTAGAGAAGACAAATGAACTAGAGCTAGTAGTTCACAAATCCACATCCACGCAAATCTCAAATAAGAAGAAGAAAAAGAATAAGAATCCAGTTACTTTGGATGAAATTATTGAGATTCTAGTATGTGATCCTAGAACATCGGATCCAACTAAACTAACAAAATATGCAAGACTTTGTGAGAGAAAAGCTATGCAAGTTAAGTTTAGGAAAGCAACAACAGAAACAAAGGTACTCAAAACTACAAAACACATACTGCATCAGATAGTACTTGACACTAATATTGATCATGATACTCCTATACTTAATCAATTGGCCATTCTCACAGAAGCTATCACATCTCAGAATGTAGATGCTGAAAAGACAATAGAAGAATGAGAAGAACAGAAATTCCAATTCAAACTAGTAGAGAAAATTAGCCAACAAGTGGCAAAGAAGAAGGTGAAGTTGTCTAAACTTGTAAGTACATTGGACCCCATTATTTCAGAAGCAATAACCTTAATCCAAAAGTTATGCACTTTAGATCAACTCACTAGGGATTATATTGAGAAGATAGCAAAAATTGATGCTGATCTACAAGCAAGTGCATAAGGTCTCACTAACAGTGAAGATGCAATCAAATTTCACTATGAATAACTAAAGAAAGAAAGAAATCTGAGACAAGACATTCAAAATGTAGAATCAAAGTTTAGAGATGAGGTAACCAAGCTCCAAGCTCTAATTTTACCCAATCTCACATTATTGCAGCAGCACATGAAACTAGCAAGAACACTAGTTGCCACCCCAGAAATGTCTGTCCTAGAAAGGATTTATGATATGCATGCCAGAATTGCATTAGAGAACATGGCTCTGGAACACCTTAAAGAGAAATGGGAACAGATGATGGAAGATTTGACAAACTCTCATTCCCACATTCTAGACAATCTGTAAGTTACACATATTTGCCAAAATTTTGACAACTTATAAGTTGTACGTCATTGTCCTTAATATCAAAAAGGGGAAATGATATGTTCATTTATGAAAGATGAAAAGGAGAAATAAAAGAAACGCAAGTATAAGTATACATGTACATATATACTATAATGCATACAATTAGGGGGAGTCATATAAAGACAAGATATATACATGGTGTACATACTAAACATTTTAGTATTCATGCACATATAAGTTTTTTATACTAATGTCAAAGGGGGAGATTGAAGAAATTATTTTTCCATTAGTATGCAAAAGGAAAAATAGTTTTTGAACCTTTGGTAAACCTACACCGAAAGATAGACTTTTCATAACACCGAAAGTACAGATATCAGAGATCACCAAATGTGTTAAGTTCAAAGAGACACTCGACGAGACAAATCTCAATAGAAATTGAAAGAGAAGAAATAGAGGAATCTGACAGAGCAAGGGAGCCCGATAGACAGTTCAATCAAAGGAACACCGAAAGACAAATAAACTGATTTCAGAGCAAAACGAGCATCAGACACCGAAAGTCAGTTACATCCCAGAAAAGTGGATCTGACTTCCACGTCAGATAAAACAATTGTATTCTGTTAATAAAGTCTTGATTTGTTTTAAAACCATTACTTAAGGGACAAGAAACATTATTGTAATTTTTTTAATTAGTCCAACTGATTTAAAACATACAGGCTAGGAGATCAAGGTCAAATTGTAAACCTTTGATCATAGAGTTATGTTTGTTTTACGTGAAACTTAATTAGGTCAACCTATGTTATAAATAGATATTATAATCATTCTAAATGTATGATGAGAGGATGAATGTAGCCAATGAGCACATCTATGGATCCGACTGAGAGTTTCAAGAAACAAAACAACAAAAGGTGAAATTGGTTATCAAGAACCAAGAACAAACGCTACCGAGAAACAGAGGTATTATTCAATCACATTAGGTGATATATATATATATATATATATATATATATATATAAAATCTTGAATGGATCTGTAATCAGCAATAGAAGATTGCATACACTCAGGTCAATGAGTAATTTTTTGACATTCTAACAAGTGAAGCAAAGTTTAAGGGTGCCAGCAAGAAGTTGAGTCCACTTTTTGGGCAAAAAGTGGAAGTGTTTTTCCTGTTTTTCAAATGTGCAGTCATTTGATGTTAAAATTTGAGGCACTTAGAGATTGAATCTCAAAAAAATTCACTAATAGAAAATGTAGTGCTCGGAGTCTAGTTTTTAAATATGTAATTTTTTTTAATACCCATATGGTAAAAAATATATTTTAGTAGGCATGTTTAAAAACCCCTTTTCAAAATTTTTGTTTCAGGACCATACCACACACGTGTATGACCACCCTATTTTGAAGTAAATAAATGAATTTTTGTTAATCCTTCTGGGGAAAGGTAGCTAACACATCAAAGATTAGTCAGAATATTTTTGATTTTTTTTTAATTGAATATTTTTTTTATTCATTTTTAATTGAGTATAAAGTACATTTTCAAAACCTCTGGTGTACAGCCACCATAATTTGATGAAAATTTCACTTTTTAAGGATTTTATTTTTTTTATCTTGAAGGAAATTCTATTTAGATTGGTTACATATAATTCATTTTTTCAAAAACCTAAAATCAAAAAAGTTATTAAAATTTTAGTTAACCTTACTATTTCAACTTTAGGTACCAATTTGGTGTAATAATTACTGGAAAAATACTAAAATTTGTCATAGCATTATAAAAATTATATTTTTATAATCTGTACAATATGAACTAAAATGGGTTTTCATTTCGTCTAAAATTTCATTCGGGTTGTCCTCCGAAAAATCATGACAAGGCATAATTTTTTTTTTAAATGCCTTAGTCATTTTTTTGCAAGGCCAAGCACAAGCTTGGTGGGACCAAGCCTATCCCGAACCAAAAACCAAGGTGGAGGTACAGTCCCTACTCCTAGTTTTTAGAAACGGGCACCCATTTTTTAAAACGGGCACCCATTTCATTTAAATAACGGGTGCCCATTTCTGAAAGATCTGTTGGAGACAAAAAATAGTTCAGTGGGTCTGCTATCAATGATTGATGATTATTCAATCATTTGTATGACATATCCATGTTACAGAAAGAATATTTTGAAAGAACATTCTCTTTTCTTGTCTTGTTTTGGATCTGACAAGAAGGGATTCATTTGAATTCAAAATTTGGTGCAAACATGGGATCAAACAAACACAGAAAGAGGCAAAGAAAGGTTCTGAAAGCTGATGAGATTGCAACAAATAGAGAGAAAGAGGCAAAATGACAACGAGAAAGAAGAGAAAGAATTTGAAACCTTGATAATTTGGGAGCATCGAGTTCAACAATCGGTTCAGAAGATGAGAA
>MU225315.1:407345-420357 GCA_018584345.1 Thuja plicata
ATTTACAAATTAAAATTTAAAACTAAATATAACAATTTATTTTAATCCTATTTAAAAAAACTGTAAACATTAAATAGTAAACAATAAACACAATGTACATTTTTTAACATTAAACTAATTAAAAATATTTTTAATAAAAAACAATAATACGTACCTGTAGTAGGAAAAATGGCAGCAGGGGGGTCGGTGGTAGCTCTAAAAATGGGTACCCGTCCAGAGAAAAACGTAATAACGTTTTGCAAATTATGAAAATGATTTACAAAATGGTTTAAAACAAATTTTAAATAGTTTTAAAAAAGGGGCACCTGTTTCTTAAAAAACGGGTGACCATTTTGCCACGGGCACCCAAACCAAAATGGGTGCCCATTTTTGAAATGGGCACCCTTTTTATATTTACGGCTCGGGCACCCGAACCATAATGGGCACCCATTTTTAAAAAAATGGGTGCCCATTTCTATTTGCCAATTTTTTTTTGTCGCGGACTTCCACGGAATTGGCACTCAACTTTGTGCTTGCACACTTAAAATCCTTTCAAGAAAGGTGGATTTAACAATCCTATTGTAAATCTCTTAACCGAGTGCACACTAAATAGTGTTGCTAAAACTCTTAACATAGTAGACTTTAACAGGTCTCCACATGATACTCCTAACTGGGTAGATCATCAGAAGTGATCAGATTGTAAGCCTTAACCGGCCCCTTCCAATCTGCAGATAGTGAAGATTTTGTGGGTGTCATCTCCACCGCAATTTTTACCTTCTTATAGAGGTTTTCTGAGATATGATATCATGTGTTATGACTCAATTACTTTGTATGAATGTTTACATGTTTGATTAAGTTAAAGAATTGATATGTCTTACACAAAGATAGTATAGAACAGATGGTTGGATAAACAAATGATTACATAAAGGTTAAAGGATAAAATAGATAAAAGTTTTAGAGGTACTAATTCACCCCTCCCCTCTCAGTACACACTTACCATTATTTCCAACATCTTCTTACCAAACATGTTTACAATTGAAACCTTCTATATGTTTGTAGCCGATTTGTCCCTTTCACACAAATATAATCTTGGTCACTGTGTACTTTAGCTTTACAATTTGCTTGATTCACCTTTGTTTCCTTTACCTATTTATATATATTTGAGATTGTCAATATTTATATTCAAACCCTATTAGGAAATTGTTTTTAAGTCAAAAGGAGACGTGCTCACCTAGGCCGTCCCATAAAAGCGTGTAAAATATTGCAGACAATCTAAATTAGCACCCTAGAATGACATATAGGCTAATTTTGTTTCATTTTAAGTGCACCAGAACCAAGTGTTTCACTATTCATTTCTCAAATAATTCTAGGATGAGAGAGGATGATCATATGTGTGAGTGCTTAGAAAAGACGCCTTTATATAAAAACACATAACACAAAAGCACACAAATATGTGGTTAGGTAGCTCCGAAGATCTTGTTGAATACACAAGATTTGAATAAATTTGAATTTGAGTATTTAGACCCTATAGTTATAGAGAGGACCATGGATAAGAAAGGAATTAGATCAATAACAAGTAAATTAAAACAAATGGATCAATACTTGTAATAAATACAAAATCTAAATCCATATATCCAAATGAATCACATTTAAACAAGGTAGAAGATATATGTCACTCTACTAAGACAATTCTCCCAAATAAAAATAATATGAATACATAAACATATACATTACAAGTACACTAATTCCATGAACTAGATGTAATAAAACAATGGGGTAGTGAGCTAAGTGGGCTTAATCTTAGAGGAAACTCCACGTTTAAACCCACTTGAGTTGGAGTAGTACTAGTGACCTCTCGGGAAGGTGGACAATGCTTCACCTTCGAGAGCATCACCTAAATGCAATGAGTGCTAAGTGTTTCATTCATTCTCATGAGAGACAGATTCTTATTAAAACCACTACTTGTAAAACACAGATCAATGAATTTGACTTGAAAACTACACAGTTGAGTCCTAATAGCAATATCACAATAAAATAATAATTTTAATGTATTTTCCCAATAATATTTTAGGAGACAAAATGCATTAAAGACAATAAAAAATGTCAAACTTTTTTTTTTCCAAATTCGCAAAAAAAGTGAATTTGCTGAAAATTTCGCGAAAAACTGTTGTGTTTTCGAATTTTTGAAATTTGGTCAATAGAACATTTTGTATGGAGCTTAGTGACATCCACCTAAAAAAAGAGTGGTAGAGATCCCACACAAAATTAACTTAGAGCCCCCAACACAAAATTAACGAACCAAAGTAAAAGCTGGGACAAAACATTTTGTGAATGGATACTAGGCTCACTCTCAAGATTCGATAAAGTTTTTTCGAATCTCATCCCCAATCCATTTGTACACACTATCTAGTTTACCCACGGCAAGATGATGACCGAGGAAAACTTACTTCGTATTTGGACAATTCAATGAGGCCCCGTTTGTTTGGGGAATTGGATTTTGACTCAAAACCTTATTATCACAATAATCAGGTTTTGAAATCTCAGTTTTGCATCTTGGGGAATTGGAATTTGCCTCAAAACCTTATTATCGCAAAACCAGGATATGATTTCTAATTCCACCTATTCAGTGGGAAGATGATGCCACTCATTTTGGTCTCTAAACCCGGTTTTGCTTGACGAATCCAGAATTGCAATTTAGAGAAACAAACATCGGATTTCACAAAAATGAGAAGTGTCACTCCCAATTCCGCGAAACAAACAGGGCCTGAAAGAGAGACCGTGGAAGACTGAGTCAATGCGCGTGTGAGCAGTGGTCAATGTAAATATCGGGCAAATAAAATGGAGAGAAGGGGAGGGGGAAAGTATTATTGAAGCAAGTTTTCAGTGTTAGACATGGCTCAACAACACCAATGGGGGCATTTTTCATCATTCTCTGCTAACTTCAGATTCTCACGGCTTGGAATTCCTCAACAATGTTAATGTTGTGCCTCCTCACTCTTCACATGCCATCCATGAAATAAATATTGTTGCTGCGGAGGTGGAAATAAAGGAGATAGTATTTGGGGTTGAGAATACATGTACGCCCAGCTTTGTGGGACTCGAAACGGCGACCATCGACAGTTTTAGTGGTGATCTATTGTTTCAGAATTATAATTACGATGCATTTGATCTTATTCCATTGACCATCTTCGATGAAGATATGTCGTGGGATTCTTTCCTTTGGCCTGACTACCACACTTTCAACATCTTATTCTCCACCCATTTCGTCTTTGATTATTCTTTCCCTGCTTTTTTGTGTAACAAATTACTGGTCTGTAACTCCTCCTTGTTTTTAGTGAATGCAGCAGTCAACAAGAAATATCTTGTGATGGTTGCCACATTGGTTGAGGTGGGGTGGGAAATGAATATGATGAGATTTGCACTGCCTACCCATACATGTGATGTATACAATGTGATCTGCTTTCAATTTGCACAACTTGGATGAGAATACTTGCTTCCCCACTCCCCACCACAAGGGCATAATAACTAGCACTTGCATACTTGCATCCAATCAGTTTCAATAGAAGAATATAGGTGAGTTAATATGTTAGTGAGTACAATTTAATTTGTGTATAAAAGATTAAATAGATAAGAGGACAATAGTTAAAATTAAGTATGTCTAAAATTAGATTATTATCAAAACATTCTTGTAAAATAAACTTAAAATTAAATAAAAAGGGCATAAATATACAAATCATTCTTCTCCAACTTGGTGGGAGGATACTGACCATTGCCATTTCATCAATTCGGATTTTAGGTTGGAGTATTTGACAAATTTGGCACCTTCCTCTCCTATTAAATGCTTGTTTCGGTAGCTTGTGCACCTTATCTTGCTTATGTGGCCCCTCTTGCGACTCCTTCTAGTGGTCCCTCGAATTTTGGCCTCATCTCATCTGTGGTTCCTAACTCTCTGTCCTTGGATTCTCATGTTCACTCTCCAAATTCGGTGGCCCATGTGGCTGAGTGTCAGTCAGCCTTTGGTTCCCCCACACTACTCCATTAGTTTATCTTGGAAAAGATGTTTCTTCTTGAACCGTTGTTCATTACAAGAAAAAAGGTGAGTCTGTTATTATCTAGAACACTCAGATTATTGTTTTGTTGGACACACTCTTGGGTCTCAACTCTAATATTCAAAAAGTTTTTTTTTTGTCCTATTCTATTGACAGTTTCCATTTTTTACACAAAAGTTTAGGTCAATACTCATAAACATTATATATAGACTCTACACAAGTGATCTAAAGTGAAATAAAATTAATGTGTATAATTATATATCTTCATGTAAATCATTTTTAAAGTTCTAAAAAAATAGGTATCTTCATTTTAATCAACCTTAAATTATTAGAAACCTTTGCCACAATACATCATGGAATTTGATCCAAAATAGATATCTCCATTTTAATGAACTTTAAATTATTTTTAAAGTTCTTGTGTTGCTCCCTTCTAAAGATGATAGATAAAGGATTTTGATCAGAAATTCACACAGTTGATACCAGAAAATAATCTCAATAAGAATTACTTCAATTATCCTTCTTCTTCCACATTATATGACATTATATGAATTGACCAAGTTTAGTAAAGAAGAACAAGGATTAAATAGTCAATAGTAAAAAATTGTTGATTGTTTACATTTAGTTTAAAAAATATTATAATCAATATATTATTCTACTGTTTATATAAGGGCTGCATTCAAGATACATTTTTCAAAAAAAATTTAAAGATATTATATTTCAATACATTATATTCTACTGTTTGTATAAGGGATTGTTTCAAAACTTTTTTACTCTACTGTCTTATGTGATGCTGCTTCCAAGATAGTAAGTCAACACATATAACTCTCTTATGTTCATTCGTTACAATCTACTGTTTATATGAGGCCTGGTCCAGCCAACATTCTAGGTATACTTTTAGCCATATTTATAACATGATTCTAATTTCAAATAATTTTATGAATTATTATCACACGTGCACCATCTGAATTAACCGTGACCTACACAAAATAAAGATTAATAAGTTTGATTTAGAGATAAACAATTAAATTTTAATATAAATATCATAGTTTTACATACCAAGAGCAAAGTAAAGTAAGTAAATATATGTACTATTCGAATAACAAAGAACACAATAAAGACAAGAGAAATGTAGTTTAAAGTTGAAGTGTAATGTAAGTATAGACAGCCTTCAAAGACTTGACATACACCCTTGACATTCTCTTGTCTTCGTTGAGACAAGCGTTGATCAAGTCTTCCACCTTCTTCAGCCCAATTAAAATTGTACACGTCAGATTTCCTCCTCGTACCTTTTGTTTTAAGTCAGCTCTTTATTAATAGTAAACGAGTTGCTGAGGAAAGAATTGATCAAACGAAATCCAATCTTGAGGGTGACCTTGAATATGGAGATGAGTAAAAATTCTGTTTTGTAACTACCAATTTTATTCTTTCATTATCTAGTTCAATGTTTTATTTTGCACTTTTTGATTTAAAAACTAACCTTTAGTTAATTAAGGAGGGTTTTTTTATTATAATGTTTATATCTCTGGATCCAAGTTGTGCAAATTGAAAGCATATCATATCGTATGCCTAGGTAGTGCAAATACGATCTTATTCATTTTCCACCTTACCTTATTCATGAAAAAAGTTTCCTTTATTTGCTATCTTTTTTGCCACGTCGCCATGCATAGATTTCTAAGATTTGGTATACTTGTTTGCATTCACCATTAACAACGAGGAGTTACAGACTAATAATTGGTTACACAAATGAAGGGAAAGTATAATTAATGACCCAAAGGCTGAAGAATTACATGTTGAACAGTAACTTGGCATCTCGTGTTTGAATAATAAGCAAAGAGCTTCTTCAATTATTCTCACTTGCACCACATTTTACATGCACAATCTCTGCATTCAACAAGCTTATCAAACTATATGCGCAATCTCTGCATTCATGAAGCTTATCAAACATTGTAAAGTACAAATAATTAGTAAGTTGTTTGTTATACAACATCTCTGAGCTTCAAAGATTGGTTAGACCGTTGCTTTGTTTCATATTCTCTGCTCATATAGATCTGTATAAAGGGAAGTAGGGGGATCTTCTATACCATTTTAATATAAATTCTAGTTTATGTATTCTCTCTCTATGTTTTGAATGATATGAGAACATATGGTGACATTTGGGTGAATGTGGTCCTATCTATGTAGCTAAAACCTTTCCCAATGTTTGTGTTGGTGTTTGGTACAACCATGGTCCTACTCATATAGAATGTTAGTAGTCTACTTTGGTGTGATGATGTCCTCTACAACCTTTGACAGTAATGTGTAACCCACTGTTTATAAAAAATAGGTGCTTATGGGACATTGTGGATCTACCTTAATTAGATTTCTGGATTGATTCAACAAAATTTTGCAAGGAAACATTTAATCTGCACATAAAGCACCATAAGCAGCTAATCCATGAAGCATAATTAAGACACGTGCATTTCCTACATTAAAAGTTAACAGAAAGAAATGCAATTTTTTGCTCTAAGTAAATTTTAGTAGCATAACAATATGTAAATCAGTATTTGTAAGAATAAGAATGGAGAGTAATATATAGAAGAGAAGAGATATCAATATATATGAGGAAAACCCTTTCAAGTCAAGAACTCTATGCTCCAAAGCACCAAACCAATATATTAATTAGAAATAAATAAATGTGTTGAAATATACTTGTAGAAAATTAACATGGAGATCTACATCTTGGTCCTCTAGAGGAAATCTGATAGGATAACTCTACAAAGAAAATGTTATCTCTATAGAATATTTTGTTGTCATTAGTTTAGACAAAGGCATAAGAATCAGAAGATTCAATCGGTGAAAGGCAGAAAAGAAAATATATGAGCACTCAACAATGTACACCGAGCAAGGCAGTGTTCGTTCTTTTTCTTGCAATCTCCTTTTCTAGATGAGATTTTGAGACCAAGCTATGGGATTAAAAACCTAGAACACAAACTCAACACCCTCAGCAGAAAGGAGACAAGAGGGTCCAATTAACGAGGATTAAATCCTCCTTCACTTTGAGCTCCACATCACTCAAGTGGGTATACCTAATCTTCAGAAACATAACCCCTTGTGACAAACAATAGCTTGTAGATAAATAACTATCGAATAGCTTTCAAACCTATAGGTAACATCTACCTCAATAATTTTACCAAGTCTTATGCAGTATCCCACTTGCATAAAATATGTTTGAAAACTAGACCTACTCTAACTTCCTCCTATAAACATGAAGGGAAATAATTTTCTTTGATGTATTTAATTAATGGATCTCTACAATACCCAAGATCCCTCATAGACCATTGCCTTATCCAAGACTTATGCTTGAAAACCAACCCATCTACTAGAATTTTTGTCATAGATATTCTTGCATCAAACAAGTTTCCTTTTATTACTAAGGGGGACTAAATCCCATGTATTTTTGTAGTATCATATGTTTGTCAAGCCGTTTCTTTTCTTTCAAGTTCCCTAACTTATAGTCAAGACATGTGACTTAGAGGGTTTAATTATATCCATTTGGATCAATTATCTTTCTCTTTAGTGAGTTTTGCAATAAATGCATCTAGAGAAGACATTTCATAGATATATTCTAGAGCACATTTTGTAGCATAGAATGTAGAAAGAAATATAGAATAGCTATGATCAATCTTAGAAAGAATACTTAAGATTTGTTGTTTATCATCTGTATTAATTCTACACTATTCCAATTACAATCTAATGACTTTAAATTTTGTGAATAAGTCTAACATAGTGTCAAAATTAATAGTAAGTAATTATCCTATGTCTTCATTCTCGAATTCATACCCCTTAACTCATTTTTCTTACCAAACATGTTTACAATTGAAACCTTCTATATGTCTGTAGTGGATTTTCCTTTTTCACATAAATATAGTCCTTGTCACTGTGTACTTTAGCTTTACAATTCATTTGATTAACCTTTGCTTCCTTTACCTATCTAGTATTTGAGATTGTCAATATTTAGATTCAAATCCTATTAGAAAATTATTGTTAAGTCAAAAGGGGTGTGCTCACCTAGGTCATCCCATAAAAAACATGTTAGATATTGAAGACAAGAAATTATGACCCTAGAATGACATATAGGCTAATTTTGTTTCATTTTAAGTGCACCAAAACCAGGTGTTTCACTACTCATCTCAAATAATTCTAGGATGAGAGAGGCTGATCATATGTGAGAGTGCTTGAAAAACATGCCTTTATATACAAACACATAAGACAAAACCACACAATTGTGTGGTTAGGTAGCTCAGAAGATCTTGTTGAATATGTAGGAGCTGAATAAATTTAAATTTAAATTTTTAGACCCTATAGTTATAAAGATTGCCTAAGATAAGAAAAGAATTAGATCCAAATAGATAACGAGTAAATTAAAACAAATGGATCAATACTTGTAATAAATACAAAATCTAAATCCATATATGAAGATACATCAAATTTAAACAAGGTAGAAGATATATGTCACTCTACTAAGACAATTCTCCCAAATAAAAATAATATGAATATATAAATGTCACCATTACAAGTACACTAATTCCATGAAGTAGATGTAATAAAACAATGGGGTAGCGAGCTAAGTGGGCTTAATCTTGGAGGAAACTCCATGTTTAAACCCACTTGAGTTGGAGTAGTACTAGTGACGTCTCGGGAAGATCCAATGCTTCACCTTTGAGAGCATCACCTAGATGCAATGAGTGTTAAGCGTTTCATTCAGTCTCATGAGAGACGAATTCTTATTAACCACTACTTATAAAACATGGATCAATGAATTTGACTTGAAAACTACACAGTTGAATCCTAATAGCAATATCACAATAAAACAATAATTTTAATGTATTTTCCCAACAATATTTTAGGAAACAGACTGCACTAAAGACAAAAAAATGTCAAACTTTTTTTTTCCTAAATTCACAAAAACAGAGTGAATTTGCTGCAAATTTTTTGTGATTTTCAACCACAAAATATGTAGATCATGAAAAACAGATGCTGAAAATTTCACAAAAATCTGTTGTGTTTTCAAATTTTTGAAATTTGGTCAATAATACATTTTGTAGGGAGCTTAGCAGCGTCCATTAAAAAGAGTGATAGACCCCACAAAATTAACTAACCAAACTGTGACAAAAAGGTGGTGAATGGATACTAGACATAAAACGTCACTCTCAAGATTGGATAAAGTTGATTGGAATGTCATCCCCAATCCATTTGTACACACTATCTGGTTTACCCACGGCAAGATGATGACCGAGGAAAAGTTACAATTCAATGAATGAGAGACCGTGGAAGACTGAGTCAATGCGCGTGTGAGCAGTGGTCAATGTAAATATCGGGCACATAAAATGGAGAGAAGGGGGGGAGGGGGGAGGGGTATTATTGAAGGAAGTATTCAGTGTTAGACATGGCTGAACAACAGCAAGGGGGGCATTTTTCATCATCTTGTAAGAGCAAAGTTCCAATTGTGCGATACATTCAACCCCTGTTTGTGGAGACCGATGTAGCCAATTTCAAAGCTCTGGTGCAGAACCTAACTGGGCATCATCATTCTCTGCTAACTTCAGATTCTCAGGGCTTCGAATTCCTCAACAATCTTAATGTTGTGCCTCCTCACTCTTATTCACATGCCATCCATGAAATAGATACTGTTGCTGCGGAGGTTGAAATAAAAGAGATAACATTTGAGGTTGAGAATACATGTACGCCCAGCTTTGTGGGACTCGAAACGGAGACCATCAAGAGTTTTAGTGGTGATCTATTGTTTCAGAATTATAATTATGATGCATTTGATCTTATTCCATTGACCATCTTCCATGAAGATATGTCGTGGGATTCTTTACTTTGGCCTGACTACCACACTTTCAACATCTAATTCTTCACTCATTTCGTCTTTGATTATTCTTTCCCTGCTTTTTTGTGTATCAAATTACTGGTGTGTAACTCCTCGTTGTTTATAGTGAATGCGAACGATGAGTATTAGAGATATGCGTGTATTTCAATTGTGTAGAAGAACCTCCTCACTCCGGATTTATGGGTTTTTGCCAAATCTCAGGAAACTGAATATGGAAGTAAACATGGATTGCTTGCCGACATGGCGAAAAAGACAGCAGTTAAGAAGGAAATTCTTGTGATGGTTGTCACATTGATTGAGGTGGGGTGTGAAATGAATATGATGAGATTTGCACTGCCTACTCATACGATATGGTCTGCTTTCAATTTGCACAACTTGGATCAGGATACTTGCTTCCCCACTCCCCCATCACAATAGCATAATAACTAGCACTTATCATATTTAAATTTATAATTTATTTTGTATAACTTTTTTTTAATAGTTTTTAGATAAATATTTTCTATTTAACTTTGTTCATAAAAAGATAATATAATATTCACACCAAAAGAAAAGAGTAATAAAGAGGCACATAGAAAAAATTTAATTAAACTCTCAAAAATAACACAAACAAATATTACAACAACCAAGCTAAACAAAATTTAAACAAATAAAACCAAAACCAATTTTTAATTTAAAAAAATCTTTATTTAAACTGTCCCAAATATTTCTACATATGATTTTTAATAATTTTGTCTATCAATTTAATATCATTTTATTAATTATTAATCATTTAATATATATATTTAATTAACTTAAATAGTTTATATAAACTATAATTAAATTTAATCATTTCAATTAACTCTAAACAACTTTTCCATTTCAATTATAGGAGAGAGAAACAGCGTAGTGTACCATGGAAATCATAATATAACTTTATAAAATGTCAGTGCAACAGCAAGTTTAACTTGTACTTTCTGATTTTTAAGATAAAAGGAAAGGAAAGGATCTTTTATAGTCCACGATACCAGCCATATGTTTTTTGGTCTACATATGGTGACAACAATTGATCTACAACAATATGAGACTACGGGGTACTCCTTGCAAGAGGCACCTAACTGTACTACAAACATTAAGGAAAACATTTAAACAAGTGAAAAATGGATTTTAATTTTTGTGGTAGAGAAGTGCACCGTATGAGCAGTGAATTTCCTGATGCAATTAAAAGCAAATCTGATCTGTTTCCTATCCCACCTCGTTAAATCTGAACCATGACAAAGCCTGCATGTCCCTTTCTTTTTAATAATATTGAAACAGAGCAGAGTAAAAACAAGGACTGCAAAGCACCATGTTTACCTACATTAATATCTACTTTTCTCAATTTTGGCAAATACCCATCAATTCTGAGTGATAAGCTTTGTCTAAATCTGAAATTAATGATTGTTTACCTACAATCATTATAGTGTATAGTATCGATGATATCGGTAATAAACAATTCATTTGTTAATCAAAGTATGTAATTATAAAATGTACATTGATTGTTTAATTTTAGTTTTAAAAACTATTATATTCAACAAATTATTCTACTGTTTGTATAAGAGCTGCTTTCAAGAAGCATTTTTCAAACCTTTTTAAAAAAAATAATATATTTTTCTACTGTTTATACAAGAGCTGCTAAATTTTTCAAAACTTTTTAAATCTACAGTCTTATGTGAGGCCTGCTTCCAAGATAGTAAGTCAACATTCTAAGTATACATTTAGCCATATGAGGCCTGGACCAGCCAACATTTATCTACTGTTTATATGAGGCCTGGTACAGCCAACATTCTAAGTATCATTTAGTCATATTTATTATCAAATAATTTTATGAATTATTATCACATGTGCATCATCTGAATTAACGGTGAACTACATAAAATATTAAGTTTGATTTAAAGATAAACAATTAAATTTTAATATAAATATCATAGTTTTACCGACCATATAAGACCTTTCTTGTCACCAAGAACAAAGTATATAGTAAATATATCTACTATTCGGAAGACGAGAAATGTAGTTTTAAGTTAAAGTGTAGACAGCCTTCAAAGACTTGACATACACCGTTGGCATTCTGTGGTCTTCGTTGAGACAAGCGTTGATCAAGTTGTCCACCTTCTTCAACCAATTAAAATTGTACACGTCAGATTTCCTCCTCGTACCTTTTGTTTTAATAGGAAACGAGTTGCTGAGGAAAGAATTGATCCAACGAAATCTGATCTTGAGGGTAACCTTGAATACGGAGATGAGTAAAAATTCTGTTTTGTAACTACCAATTTTATTTCTTCATTTATGTATTTATTTTTTAAAATAAGAATTAGGGATTGAGATTTTTTAATGTATAAAGTAAATATAGAAAAATAATAAATAATTTTTTAGATTGTAATTAAAATAATGGAAAAGGAGAAATAGAAAGATGTTTTGTACTATTATATAAAGATTTTGATTTGTATGTTTATTTTTGTATATTTATGGATCGAATATATATATATATATATATATATATATATATATATATATATATATATATAATTTCATTCAAACAATTGTAATATTGTTCAATGTTTGCTAGTTTCCAATTCAACAATCTTTTGTCCACATGGTGCATTGACATCCTTCTCTAAGTTGATGGTGCTCTTTATAAGTCTTGACATAAACATGTAACCCGCAAACAATGGGTGGCCTATGAATCTTGATGGATACACCTTATTTAGCTACGTCGGCCAATTTACTAGTTGTATATTTAGGAAAAGATTGAAATGTTAGAAACTTAGGTGACACAATAGGGGTGTAAGGGGTAGGCAAGATGGTGATTGTGTATTGACTACAAAATGTGTAGAAACTGATGAAATATCAGATTCAACTCCAAGATCCAACTGCATGCAATAAACCTGTCACAAAGAATGAAACAACCAAATGGAAAACACAGAACTCAGAAGTTACTCAAAATGTGAAAGAAAAATATATCATCTGAATTAAAGAAAAAGTACAAAGCTCAACCTTATAAAAGGTGAGATAGAAACCCTAAAGGAAAAAACTAGGCTGCACATTATTAATTAAGAATTAATTAATAATGCACCTAAGTGACGCTTAAGCAACT
>MU225315.1:444004-490580 GCA_018584345.1 Thuja plicata
TTCCAAGTGAGATATGGTTTCAACCAGCATCAATAGCATCTAAAACAGAATACTCCAATCTGATACAAGGGATAGGACAATTATGGTTAGAGAAAGTGCTTCGAGCTCCACAAAACAATACAATAATGGTGCAAAACCTATGCTATCATAGTCAAATATACCGCTTGCATTTTGCATCAAACTCAAACACAATGTGGAACCAACATTTCGTAGAAAGGTGGGGACCACAAGGAGCTTATTTATCTATGGGGATACATGATCGTATAAGAAAGGTTGTACGTGAACAAATACCTACATAGACGCAGACAACTTGTACATTCTACCCAAGTATTCATAGTCTCGCATGCAACTGCGGTGTGCTCCGATGCACAATCGAGCACCTCTATTGGTTCGATGATTTTGATCCCATGCCAGAAGTGCTCATCGACCATTGATGTAATGCTTGCAAACTATAAATCTTGCTCGATCTGAGGCAAACACCATTAACAATGCATAATCACATTTTTGTGCCTCAAAATTATGTATTAAATGCATACTTCTTGTTCATACAAAGCTAAAAATATGTTCATGAATTAGTTGTTTCCAAAAGACTCTACATGTTGCAAAATGATGTGATTTCAGATTACAAAATTTTAAACTTGAATTCAAAAATTACATTGATAAATACAACAGAACTAATGTAATCATACAAAACTAATATGTTACTCAAAATGAGGCAAACACCATTGCCAATGCATACTTACATTTATGTACCACATAACTATTTACTAAATGCATACTTCCTATTTTACAATATTTCTACAAAATATTTGTGATTGATAACTTCTGAAATTGAAATCAAATATTTCATTGCAAAATAAAAATGACATTAATACGACGTACCCATTGCACACTAAAGTGCGATTGCTAGTATTATTACTATCATGTTTGTGTGGTTGTGAATCAGATTGAGAGCAGATCATGTCCCGCGCAAATCTTATCCATTTTCCATCCCAACTCAATCAATCTCGCAATCATGACCAAAATTTCCTTTTCCACGTCTTCATGTTTGCAAGCTTCCCATTCTCTCTACCATGTTTCGTTTTCTGAGATTTTATAAATACCCATCAATCCAAAGCAAAGAGTTTCCTTTAGACAATTGAAACATACGGATATATTTTTTACTCGTTTGCATTCACTGCAAATAATGAAGAGTTTCAGAACTTGAATGAGTTGTTACAAAAACGATTATGACGAAATGGGTGAAGAATTACATGCTGAAAATCTGGCAGTCGGACCAAAGACAAGAATCCCACGACATATCTAAGTCGGATGGGGGAAGCTCAAATGCATCGCAATCATTATAATTCTGAAACAATAAATCGCCATCAAAACTATCGAAGGTCCCCGTTTCGAATCCCAAGAAGCTCGGCACACATGAACTCTCCCCCTCAAAAGCCATGCCTTTTACATTAACAACAGCAGGAACATCCTCTTTTCCCTGCAAAAAATCATTTTCAGGGGTGGGAAAAGAGTTAGAGCGAGGAGGAGGAGCATTGTTGAGAATTGGAGGAGAGGCGTAAGATTCCTGGGCAGTGAAGCTCTGTACCACTGCTTTGAAATTGGCTTCATCAGTCTCCACAAAGAAGGGCTTTATATATCTCACTGTTACTTGCCCTTCCTTTTTAGGAGGCGCCTGGTGTTGAATTCTCTTGGGCGCCATGAATGATAAACAAGAGTTACTTCAATTATTATCACCTGCGTTAGCCCATTTTATATGTGCAATCTCTACGTTGACCAAGCTTATTAACAAAGTGTGTCTTCTATAGGCATTGATTGAGCTTCGCACACTTGGTTTGACCGTTTCTTTGTTTAATATTTATTGAAATGAGTCTTCTACCATCAATTATATGAGTTGGTCTAGTAGTGGAGAACTTGTACTATTGAAAGAGAGGTCACAAGTTTAAATTCCACAGGGTAGGGTAGGGTATGTACGTCTCATTTGTAGCATAGGTAGATGCCTCCCTCAAGAAGTAGAGGGTGGTCCCATATTGTTATCACCATATGTTGACCCAAAAACATATGGCTGATATCGTGGACTATAAAATGACCTTCCTTTTTTCAACCATAAGTTTTTCAAAAAATAAAAGAAAAATCGTTTATTTCTATTTAATTTTCAATATAACAAAGGGGAAGAGATTCAATTATTTTTAATGTTCTAATGATCATTTTCTAATTAAAAGTCCACTAAAAAATCATCTAGTGGTCAATAGCAATCTACTGATACACCAATAGTTGGAAAAAAGATTAATATTTAAGGGAATTGTACAACTTTATTAGTACCAACACAACACAACTCATGGTACATTTGTACATATGTATTGGATCAATAGTGCAACTTTTGTAGTGGTGAAAGCAAATAGTTAATGAACAATAGAGAATAAGTATTTAACATCAACTTGAAATAATCATTGTTTATTCTTGCATGCATAATAAATCTATCATATTTGTCATAACTACCAAAAAATAAAAACAATAGCTATAAGTACTTAAGTCATATATGAAGAAAACAAAACAAAATAATCAAAATTTGTTGTAGCGTTTAGAAACTTAGGGTGTACAAAATTAACTATAAGGGCTACTGGTACCATAGATGGAAGCAAATAAATGTGATAGTAGTAGTTTATTTTTTTTCATTTAGATTAAGCTTTTTATTTAAAATAATTGTATGAAAAGGAGAGAAAGGAGATTATGTTTATTTTTTAGTGAATAAAGATATAAACAAAAGAAGGGAAATAGAGGATGTTCCACAACAATGAATATAAATTTAATTTATGTACTCTCTCCCTCTTTGTCTTAAGGGACATGAGAATATATGATCACATTGTTAAATCCTATGAGAAGCAATAACCAAGTCAGGATTAGATGTTGGCTATAAACCAAACACAACTCTAACTGTAGACACATAAAAATGGTTAATACCCTTAGCCCCCCTTTTTACCATGACTTTAATATTTCATCATCCGTCAATTTCGTGTTATTTATCTATTAATTAAACAATGTCCATTATTTAATTAATTTTAATCTTGTCCTCATATCTTGTCATGTCCTTTCGATTTTATCCTCAATCACTGGTATGATTGAATTGTTTTATCATTATTTTATTCCTTGTCGATCTTTCTCATTTAGTCTGATTAAATCATTTTGATAATTACTCAATCTATGTCATTAGTTTACCTTAGGAAAATAATATTTTAATTATTCACCCCCTCTTGTCCTAACATGTCATCTTTAGGATAAATAAATGTGTCATTTATTTATCCCTTTCATCCTTTTGTCAAAATTAAATGAATATTATCTAATTGTCCAGTTATTAATTTGGAAGGGAATTAAATAACATGCATATTATTTAATATGCATGTTTCCTATGTTAATTTGTTGTTGTTTCCTATGTTAATTTGTTGTTGTATGCAAGAATTTTGAGTCTAATTTGTGGTAATGTAGGATCTCTTGTTTTAGCATGTCATATACGATAATTTTTTATTTTTTGAATTAATAGATTATGAGGGTTTAAAATGAACAACAATTTCTCATTTAGCCTAATTAGGAGCCTTGAATGAACAAAAATCTCTTATCTAGCCTAATTGGGATTTCAAATGAACCAAAAATTACACCTAATTTAATTATGTGGATAATTGAACTCTTCAATTGTAACTTAGTATTAATTAGGAAGGAAAAGAATAATGGTTTGTGCTATTTTGATCACATTTCCTTTTTTAATGGGTTAGTGAACAACAAATTTCACATAGTTTAACTAGGAGAATGAGTTAATCTTAGAACTTTCACCTAGTCTTAATTAGGAAGGAAAAAGAACCATAATTCTCACCTAGTTTAATTAGGAGGATAATATATATCTAATTTTTTATTTCCTTGATCAAAATGGCTAAATGAACTATAATCTTTTCATATAGGCTAATTAGGGGCTTTCAATTAACAAAAAAAAACCATCTTGTCTAACTAGGGGCTAAAGTGAACAACAATATTTCACATAGCTCAACTAGTCTGGGTTTCAATTAACAACACTTTTTTATGAAGTTGTGAATTTATAATTATTTGTTTATCTTTTAGATGGATCACACTTCAATTTCTTAGAGGAAAAAATTTGTGTGTGTGTGTGTGTCTTGTGTTGAACCCCACATCTTTGTTGTCCTTGTTGACAAAAATATACTACACCTAAATGTCAAGGCTTTTTACGGTTCATCACTTGGATCACTCGTTTATGTTGGTTAATTTAAGTTTGATTATCAGTTCATAAAGGTTAAGTTCATTTATGTTTATCTTATCAACATGGTTCAAATTTCTTGTTAATCAAACCGATATCAAGACTATCAATAACATGTTTCTTAAGTATTTGTAGTTTGCACTAACAATAAATTTGGTTTATATATAAGGAGAGGTATTGTGTTTATATGTGAGAAGGAAGGTTATGTTGAAAATATAAGTCACAAGTTGTGACCATGGCATTAAAAAAGTTGTTTAGTGCTAGGACCTTTTGGTCGGTCTCCAGCCACATTTCAACATTAGCAAAAAGATTTTAAAATACCACTTTTATGTGGCAGTAGTGGGAATTTATGAAAGTTGTGACTTGAGCCTATATTTGGTGCACCGAGAACTGTATTTTTTAAACACATCTTATCATTGCATTTGTTAAAACACATCTTTTGTTTTTGGATAGTTATGGCATTATCAAGCTAGGCCATCATAATATGGCATGGTGGATTTTTCAAGAGTGACAGTTGGTTGATAATAGAAGTTTGAGAGGGAAGAAGTAACCATTAAAGGAACTGGTTTTAGTCTGCAGAGATTCACAGATTCAATCAGGTGTATGCGGTCCCTAATCTTCTCATTTTGAGTTCATCAGTCGTTTGCTAGTTGAATCATATTTTCCTTTGCTTAAATTTGTTTTTAAATTTGTGTTAACTTCCTTCTGTAAAAGGATTAATGGTTGTTCCAAATATGTCTCAATCATTTGCATCATAACAGTCACTTCGAAGGGTTTGATAGTTATCATCATGCACATGGTTGTTTCCAGTTTGGTAGCTTGTATCATTTATCTAAAAATGACACTAATATTTTGGGTTGTATTAAAATTTCTTGAAATCCCAATAAGGGTTTCATGTTTTCATTCATTCTTTTGTTGGGTATGTTGTGTAAATACCATCCTTTTCATAGTATGTTTCAATGTCATCTTTCATAGCTATGTCGAGTATATATGTTTTTGTTTCCACAATTGTCCTAACACTGTAACCACTATGATGCATTCATTAAAATGACAGTTAATACAATGCATTTCATGTCATAGTACTCACAGATACATAGGGTATCGATGTCATTGTGAATGGTGCATTACATCTTCGACACACACAGTTGTTTTTGTTTTCATTGTTTAAGGGCTTAGTCTTTGTTATGGGTTGGGTCCTTGCATGGGTTTCGACAACATACATAGATGAACTAATCTAAGATGTTTATGATGTTACACATACTACAGTTATGGGTTGCATTACTTTGAAGTTTATATGGAAAGCATGCACATGGACTTCATATGGGCTGCATTACAATTTTTATACAGTTCTAGTTAAGATCATTTGACCTAGGGTTAAGGTATACATGAATGATGTATTATGGCAATACGATTTTCATCAGACAGTTAAGTTTAAAGTTCAAGTTTTACTTTGTTACTTGAAATCAAATATGATGATAGTAATAATTTATAAGATCAATGGATATAAGTTCATTTCAATTGTTTATTATTTTCTAAGATACATAATCAGGATATATATGTAGGAATAATGACATGCTATTGAGAGATACATATTATGATGGTCATCATACATACTATCAATTAGTAATGAGTTTGTTTCAAACAACTTGATATAAATCGTCTTTCCAATCAAGAATACATATTTATATGTAGGAACAATTTGATTTGATGACACAGACAGAGAACGTAAATTGAGTTGTATTGAACAGATTTTTTATATTGTTGTGCACAAACAATTTGGTTGGAAGAAAAGAATGATTGAGTTTGAATTCTATAATTAGACATTATGCACTACTGAGCATAAAGACATGTATTATGTTCATTAATGTGTAGTGTGTAGTTGTACGATCCAAATAGCAATCCCCTATCTTTACGGTTTTATTGGTTTAGGGTATACACTATGGCTTGTTAGGAAGGATTATTAGGGTTTATAGCATCATTTTTTATGGATCTGATTATGCATTCTGGAAGTCTAGAATGAGGCATCATTTGAAGTCTCTAGGATATGATGTGTGGGAAACCACACAAAAAAATAATACTAAAACTACACCGTGTTCATCTTTTGATGAAAAAAGGCCTATGAGCATGATGCAAAGGCATCAAATGCAATCTGTTGTGGTCTAGAAAATGATGGTTTAGATAAAATTATGGATTGTGAAACTACTTTTAGTATATGGGAAAAGTTGTCAAATATTTATGAGGGAGACAAAAACGTCAAAGAAGAAAAACTACAAGCTTACAAATCTAGGTTTGAAATTTTAAAAAAATTATTGAAGAAGAGAAAATTGATGACTATTTTCTTCGTGTTTCTAATGTTGTTAACTCCATTCGAGGCTTAGGTGAAACTCTAGAAGAAATTACAATGGTCAAGAAGGTTTTGAGATCACTCACATCAAAGTATGATTCTAAGATTTTTGTTGTTGATGAAAGAGATGTAAATAATATAACTCTTGATACTTTACATGGTCTTTTTATTGCATATAAAATGAGAATTTCATCTGATCAACCTATAAAGAAATTTTCATTTAAGTGTGCTAAAAAAGAATCTAATTCCTAATAAAGATAGTGAAAGTGATGAGGAAGATAACAATAAGACATTCAAGAAAAAACAACAACAAAGCTTTAAGAAGAATTTTTTTAGAAAGAATAAAGATTTAGTTGTAGATGTAACTGATAGTGGTTCAGATGAACCTATAGAAGGAAATGAAGAAGTTTTATTTATGGCTATTAAGGAACCTCAAAACAATTCTTTATCAGAAAAAAATCAGAATCAAAAATAGATTATCAAAGGGAATTAAAAGCATATCTAAAAGAAATTAAGAAGGTTAAAGAGGAAGAAAATGATTTAAAGACAAAAAATAAAAATGATACAGAGGTCATTTCTTCTTTAAAAATTCAAAATGATACCGAGTTCATTGCTTCTTTAAAAATTGAATAAAGTCTCGGATCCTGATTTTGGAGAAACCTCTAAAGAAGGTGGAAAAAAGAAAATAGGGGCTCAATACAGTGATAAATGTAACATATCTCTAAATAAACCTAATGATCACAAGTTTTTTCTTATAAGAAACACAAGTTTAGTTAATGGAAAAATTTATCATTTTCTAACTAAACTTCAATGTTATAAATGTGCTCAATTGGGGCATATAGCAAGATTTTGTCAGGTTTCTTCTAAAAAGATAACAAATTCTATGTCTAAAATAAATCTTGTTTGGAGACCTAAAATATTGCTATGACAACTCAATCAAGTATTCTTTCCAAAATAGAAGATGTTTGGATGCTAGATACTGGATGCACACATTATCTAACTAGAGACAAAAATAAGTTTGTAAAACTTGATTTATTTGATGCTAGAACAATTAGGTTTGGTGATAATAAATGTTTTCAGGTCAAAGGATCAGGTACAATTTATCTTGGTGATAATATCATGGTTGCCAACATTTATTATGTTAAGGGAATGATTCACAAGTTATTGAGTGTAAGTCAAATTTGTGAACAAAATTTCATAGTTATATTTATAGCATCTGGGTGTCAAATTTTGAAATCAAATGGTTCAGTGTTTGCTACATGAATCAAAACTAAAAGTAATGTATATTATTTACAAGGAATGTTAATCAAAATAAATCATGAAATATGTATGGTTAGTGAAATAGGAGAATATTCTAAGAAAATAAGATCACTATAGATTATGAAGTTCAATAGAAAAAAGGGAGATTACCAAACTTACAAAATAAATTGAGAAACTGGAAGTCAGTCTTATAGAATGCAAAATTTAGAAAATGAGTTGGACAATACAAATATATATATTTTCTCACAAATAGAAGAATGTTGTTAAAAAGGAAATGAAAGTAAGACAACAACTTACAAAAAAATGCAAGAAGTTTGATAAAGATGTTTCTTGGCTAAAAGCAAAGTTAGCTAAATATAATGAAAAATCCATTTTTCTTAACACTCATGCATGCAACATGAGAAATAATTTGTTGGCTGGAAGTTCATAGGTATATTTCTTTATTTCTGGTCAGAGACTAAAATGGTCAACGGTTATGTAATCACAAGTGAAAATTATGTCAAAGGATTTATCCTTCAATCCTTGGACACACTCATATTTGAAGGATATTTTATAGTTTTTGAATGATTTTATTGAATATCACAAGGCTTTGATTGTAATTTTATCAAAGGATCTTAAATTATCTCACTGAGTTATGTTTTTGTTTTCAATCTCCAAACAATTCAGGTTAGAATTCACAAAAAGAAAGAATATTTTGATCTTACAAATTTGACCATTCAACAAAGTATTTTTGTTTCTGTTGGATGATATCAGAATTTGATACTACTGATGTTGTTGGCATTCATATTTTGTCACTGATGTCAATATATGTTTCTGGGGAGAGAGCAAACTGGTTATTACTATTGTATGATGACTGATAGAAGTGTACGAACACTATATAGATGAATCAGAACGAGCAAAGATGAGGATATGAAGAAGGATGTGTGGTGACCTTATTCCTAAGGTCGCTTTGTTTAATACTACATATTGGAGATGTTACAAATGAATTAGTGAAGACTGGTTTCTAGACTGTGACAGTGATGCTTGATAGAGAGAGTCTCTGTTTTTTGGGTATAACTTATAGGCAATGATGATTCAGGTTATGCGAGCTTAAGGGATGACAGAAGATGTGTTGAGGAATGTTTTTTTTTTATTGCAAGTTGCGTGATTGTTGGTGATGTCACTTGTGGTATGTATTCTGGAGGATACCTATTTGGGGCTGACTTTAGAGATGTAGCATGCATTATGGATTGCGAGTGTGGATTGCAAATCTTAGAGTATATATGATATATTTTAATTGATTTTTACTTTTTTTAGGTACCTTTTTATCTTAGCAAGGGGTGTAATAATTATTTGTATATTGGGAAAGCTTAATTGGATGACCTAATCAATTATTGTAATAGGGTATATATGAGAGATCTTTTCTTTTGAAAAGATGTAGTATGTGATAGTAGTAGGATGAGAAGGAAATTGAAAGGCATAGAAGTGTGGAAGCTATGAAGCTTGATTGGCTATTGGATATAGAGTAGAGTTTGTGATTATAGTATTTCATTGGAACTAACCAAGCAAAGACAGTTGCTATCAGACAGTTCACTAAATTGTATATTTCTTATATACACTTGTTCGGATTCTTAATCCTTGAGGGTGTCTTTAACCTTCTTTGGGCACTGTGCCTCGACAGTGAGCTCAGTATTACTCTTAACTCCTAACAAGGTTTGTCCTTTAATACGGACTATGTACTGTAATGTTGTAATAAGCTCCTAACAGGGCTAAATCCTTTAACATGGATACTATACTCTTAGTACATCATTCGTGGGTGCTAATTCCCACCGGGATTTTACCTTTAACATGGTTTCCTCGACAACAAGGATTGTGTTATTGTGTTGGCATTTACTATGTTATCATTTAAATTGAATTTTTGGTTTATAAAGTTTAATTTTTAATAATTTGTTTTACAACTGATTCACCCTCCCTATCAGTTGTGCTTGTGGACTGTAATTATTAACAATTTGTATCAGAACTACTGGTCCTTAGAGAGAAATCTTAACAGCTTGAGGTGATCATGAAGATGTCTTACTACAGGAAGGATTGTCTAAAATTTTATCCTTAAAACTTTGGTAGTTGGAAGAACAAGATGAGAACACATTTTCTATGTTTGGGAGTCGACTACTGGATGATCACAAAAAGAAAGGAAAAGATAAATACTGAGGATGAATTGGATAAAGAAACAAAGATCTCAACAAAAAAATAGTCATAGTATCATAAATATTCAAGTGAAAATCACCATTACATGTGGTAAAGGTGAATTAACTCATAGTACACATATGAAGAAAAATTACCCTTAAAGTACAAATGCATCCGTAGTAATGGTGACTGTTACAAATAATGTAAAAAATAATAAGAATAATGTTTTATACATGATGGTAATAGAGATGAAAGAATGTTGAAAGCAAAGGGAATAAAACCAACTTGAACAGTAACAAAGGTATCTAGTAGCTACAGTAATAGACCTTGACAATGATGGTAATCAAAAGCAGAAGTATGTGGTGCAATGATTTTCATAGGGACATAATAGTGAAGGAAAGTGGATCCTTCGAAAGAAAAGGAAGGGGAAGATTGATAAATCAAACCTTTCCCCCCAAGGGTGAAGGAAAGGAAAACTATAATACATTATATATCCTAAGTGAAAAATATTTTATAATAGGCATGCACTTTCAAGAAATAATAAGTAGCTAAAAATGATATAAATATCCTGAAAGAGAAAATCGTAATGTAAAACAAACACATTTATGCAAGAAAATACATCATGTATCTAAAAAAAGAAACAAGTCAAAATAGAGGTAAAGAACGATTCTAAAGAAATATCACACATTTCCTAAATGGAACATCATTTGTGATAATATACTCTTCAAATTACTAAAGAGATTACTAGCCAAGATGAAAGTATCTTGCATGAACCAAAGAATATCAGGCTAGAAAGGATCTACCATCATTAAAATAATGAAAATCCATAAAGACACAATGAAGATAGATGGAAGGGTGTCACATTATAATAACCTAGTGGAGAAATCATTTCTACAAGATATACACTTCCAAGAAAGGAGGAGATTGTAAAGAAGGACCTCAATCCCCTTAGAGAGGAAGATCCTTAACAAACAAGTCCATGTATGGAAGGACATAATAATATAAGATATTTAACCAAAAAAGAGATAATGAAACCTTTAGAGAGAGAGAGAGAGATGGTCTTTCTTCTTTGTCTTCAATAAGACACCCAAGTCAATTTATGTCCTCCTACGATCCTAGATCCTTTCATACACAATGTATTCTACCTATTCAAGGTGGTAGAACTACTTCTCAACTCTTTCCAATTGAATCCAATCCAATTCAAAATCTTGCACTTTTGAACTTTAGGGACACTAGCCCTATTCCAAGCCCCAAACTAGAAGTCTTCACTAGTGACTCCACCAACCCAAACTAGTTATTAGGAAACCTTCCTTAAGTCATAGGGACAAATAATCACCCTTTGGTTTGGTCCTCCAGTTGCCGTACAATACCTATCTAGGACTGTCCTAGATTTCCTTGTAGCCTTGTCTAAGTGGTTTTTCCAACTTAACTTTTCCTCCTTATCATGAATTAGGAAACTAAGGATATTTCCAAGTACCATTTTGGAAGTTATGTTAATTCCCAAAGGCCTAGGCTCCAGCTCCACTCCAGCAACACCTAACACTCACCAAGTTCACAGACCTAATTGGCCTAATTAGGCCTGGATTTCAAAGCAAGTACTAGAAATTGGGTAGATGGGATTGAAATAGTGCTTCAAACCTCTTCAACTAACCCCGCACAACTCAAATCCACTCTTAGTTCACTCAACCAAACTCTCTAACAAACATAAAACTTCATGCTCCTTCATGCTCCTTCATTCTAGGCTAAATACATTGAGATATTCATCCTAGGGCTTGATGCATGAGGACTTTACCCTTTGAGCCATTTCCTGAGCTTCTAGAATCCGTAAATATACCATCCTAAACTGAATTTTCTAGGATCTTAGTGAAATCCACCGAACATAATGCAAGTTAGGACTTCATTAGTGAAATCTTCTTCTAATAGGCCTCTTTTCCTAGACTATTTTTGGAAAAATGAATTAAAAGTACCTCAAATCAAAACTAAACAACTCCAAACTAGATAGAAAGTAATGCTAACACAATGGGCCTTCAAAAAATCAATTTAGTTTCCAAGGATCACACCACACACGGTCGTACCACTCAGAAATGCTCAGTAAGACTATTCATATTCCATTTCCCATGCATAAAAATTTCAATACAAAAATTCTAACCATCTAGGTTTGAAGTAAGCACTTAAAAACACTTCAAATGTGAACTCAGATCGATCCAAAACTCCCTATGACTTTTGGGCTTCCATCTTGTTATTCTCAAGCAACTTTTAGAAGTTGCATGAGCAACTTTTTGACGACTTTTCAACATTTGGAAAAATCTTATCCTTTTGCACTCGAAGACTTTTGGAATGAATTCCAACCTATCAACTTGACATAATATGCCTAAAATGACATGGATCCAAAGATTTAACACTAAGGAAACTTAAAAACATAAAAACATGCTTAAAGCAACTTAAGCCTAACTAGGTGATCCAAATGGCCTAAGACATCTCTAGGCTCATAAGATTTCCTAAGAGATCCTTGACTACACATATGGATCCAAAACCAAAATAGGATGATCCTCTAGGATCAATCCAATTATTAAAAACATGAAACTTGCAGGATGACAGTCAATAAGTGATAGTCATAAGTGCACTGCACCATACTCCCTAAGACAAAATTAACTCAAGTCCCTTGAGTTGCGAGATCTTTTATTTTGAAACCATAATTCTTGATCTCTTTAGGTGTTAACCAAGTAGCATCCTCCAATGAATGGTGTTTCCATTTAACTAGATATTCATAGAAAGTAGTCCTCTTGGTTTGTTTGGCTATCCTCTTATCCAGTATACAACCAATCTCTTGTGTAGGTGGTTTTGGTAGATCTTGTAGCTCCTTGTCATGTGGAATATATTGAGAATCTGTAATGGATACATTAGTGATAGGAACTTTGTATGGATATAGGTCAGCTACATTGAAAATGGGGGATAAACCAATGGTTGAAGGTAATTCAATTCTATGTGCATTATTTCCACATTTCTTCAAGATTTTGAAGGGGCCAATCTTTTTCATCATCATCTTGGTGTAATTTTCCTTGGGTAGTCTTTCTTTCTTTAGGTGAACCATGACCATGTCTCCAACCTTGAATTGGACATCTGTCCTCTTAACATCTGCATCTTTTTTATAGTTCTCAGAGGTTGGTTGCAGTCTATCTTTCACTTTTGATGGATGTTCTTCGTGACCTATGCAAAATCCTCAGCTTGAGCACTCCTTTGGCCAAAATTATAGATGCTTCTTAGATCCAAGACACCCCTAGGGTGGGATCCATAGACAATTTAAAAAGGATAGAGTCCTCAACTTCTGTTGAAAGAATCATTATAGGATAACTCTGCTTGTGGAAGGATTGAGTCCCATGCCATTCCATACTCCTTTGTCAGACACCTTAGTAAGTTTCCCAAAGATCTGTTGATGACTTCAATTTGTACATCTAATTGAGCATGGTAGGAAGATGACATAAATAGATTTGTTCCAAGTTTCTTCCACAAGGTACGCCAAAAATGTCCCAAAAACTTGGGGTCTTTGTCTGAAACAATGGCAAGTGGTAAACCATGGAGTCTTACAATATCCTTGAAGAATAGCCCTGCAATACTTGAGGCATCATGTGTAGTCTTACAAGATAGGAAGTGTGTCATTTTGGAGAACATGTCTACAACATAAACACTGTCATATCATGCCTTTGTCCTTGGGAGACCCAATACAAAATCCATGTTGATGGAGTCCCAAGGTTTGTTGGGGATGGGTAATGGTGTGTACAAGCCTGCATTTGAACTGGTGCCTTTGGATTTTTAGCATATTAGGCAACACTCCACAAATCTCCTTATCTTAGTCTGCATATTGGACTAGAAGTAGAATCTTCTAACTAGCTCAAGTGTCTTGACAAGACCAAAGTGGCCTGATAGACATCCACAATGCTTCTATTTTATGATGTTCTCCCTCATGGAACAATCAAGGATGCACAATTGACTCCCTTTAAAAAACAATCCTTCTTGAATTATATATTCTGCAAACTCAGTGTGATATCTATCTCCTAGTTCCAAACAAACTTTATAAATTTCCTTGAAGTCTTCAGCATTGGGATACATGTCCTTGAGGACAGAGATACCTACACTTTCCAAGGTCACTTCTTGTATGGAAAAATTCCTTCTGCTCAATGCATCATCTACCTTATTTACTACCCCCTTCTTGTGTTTTATGGTGAAAGTGAATGCTTGCAAGTACTCCAACCACTTGAGTTGTCTATGGTTCCGCTTCTCCTGCCTGTTAAGAAAACTCAATGCATGATTGTCAGTATATACAATAAATTCCTTTGGAAATAAGTAATGCCTCAAATTTCTCAGTGATTGGACCATAGCATACATCTCCAAATCATAGGTAGAGTACTTTTGTTTAGCTTCATTAAGATTTTCACTAAAGAATTCCATAGGTCTCCCTTCTTGACGGAGAACACCCCCAATAGCTCTCTTACTAGCATCACATTCAATGGTGAACACCTTATAGAAATCAGGTAGTATTAAGATAGGTTGTTGAGAGACCCTTGTTTTCAGATATTCAAAGGACTTGTCTGCAGCATTAGTCAATACAAACTTGCATTTCCTTCCCTCTTTGATAGTATCTATCATTGGTGCACTCACCCCACTGAAAATTTTCACAAGTTTCCTATAGAAGCTAGCTAATCAATGGAAACTTTTTACCTCACTGAAAGATTTTGGAGTGGGCCAATTTAGTATGGCTTCAACCTTGGAATGATCCATTTTTAGATTACCCCTGGAGATGACAAAGCCAAGAAATATCAGTTCTTCTTGCATAAACACACATTTTTCCAAATTTATCCTCAAATTTTCTTCATGTAGTCTCTTCATTACCATGTCTAGATGTATCAAATTCTCATATTTATCCTTGCTAAAGATCAATATGTCATCTAAGTAAACAACAACAAAGTGATTTATGAAAGGATTAAAGACCTCATTCATCAATCTCATTAAAGTACTAGGAGCATTAGAGAGACCAAAGGGGATTGCTACCCATTCAAACAACCCCTCATTGGTTTTGAAAGTTGTCTTCCACTCAACCACTTCTTTGATCCTAATTTGATGATATCCACTCTTTAGATCAATTTTTGAATAGTATTTTGCTCCCCCTAGAAATTCCATGAGATCTTCTATCCTTGGCATAGGGAAACTATATCTGATGGTTATCCTATTGATGGCTCTAGATTCAATACATAACCTCCATGTACCCTCTTTCTTAGGTGCGAGGACTGCAGGGACTGCACAAGGGCCTATGATCTTCCTAATGAAACCTTTCTCCATTAATTCTTGAATCTGTCTTGCAACTTCTACATTTTGGTCAGGGGTCAACATGTAAGAAGCCTTATTTTGTAAGGTAGAACTAGGTATGAGGTCTATACAGTGGCTAATATCACTTGGTGGTGGAAAAACTTTAGTTCTCTTGTCTGTAACTATTCCTTTGTATTTGTTCAACAAATCTTAAAATTATTTGGGGCCAACACTTCTCCAAGGTTATTGATCTTTTGGTATCCTTTTAGGCTCTTTTTTGGGCTTTACTATGATGGAAAAACAAGGTGTGTTGGATTTACTTTCAAAAATTCATTCTCTCCTACGAAGGTAACATTGTTTGTTAAAGCCGTGTCTTTCTCAGAATCAAGGAGGGGTGTTATAGTGTAACTAATCCCATTCTTAGTTAAAGTATATACATTTTTCTTACCCCCATGTTGAGCATCAACATCATATTTCCAAGGCCTTCCTAGGAGAAGATGACATGCATCCATATTCACAACTTCACACAAGACTTTATCTTTGTATTCCCCTACTTGAAACTCTACCCAACATTACTCATCTGTCAAAGTTTGTTGGTCTTTGTTAAGCCAAGATAATTTATAAGGGCTTGGATGGGGTATTTTCTTCAAACCAATCTTATCTATCATTGCATTAGAAACTAAATTCTCTATGGAACCAGAATCAACAATAACTTTGCAAATTTTACCAAGTACCTTGCAGTGAGTTCGGAATAGACTCTTCCTTTGAGGAGGCTCCTTGGGCGTTGGCACCTTCAAGAGTGTTCTATTGAACATTACACACTCTCCTTGTTCAAGGTCTGTAGGTCTAGATGTAGTGGTGTGATAGGAAGTCATTCTTTTACAGTCCTCATCTTGGGTGAGTTGGACTCTCCTAGCTCCTCCTGATGTGCTGGCCTTGTTTGGGCATCTAAAAGATTGGTGACCAATCTGATTGCAGGAGAAACACTTTCCAGTGAACATAGAGGTACTTCTACCTCTTGACCTTCCTCTACTATTACCTCTACCCCCTCTTAAATTAATTTTGTGATTCTTCTCTCTGTCATAGTCTTGGTGATTGGATTCTCCCTGTGGTCTTAGAGATGATCCTCTTCCTTGAAACCTTGCTCTACCTCTGAAACCATTTCCCCTTCCTCTATTGTTCTATTCTCCTCTTCTCTTTTTTTCTCTTCAATCTTCATAATCATCTGATAGCAATGGTGTACAAATTGGGGACAAAACAAACTTAGTTCATCCTGAATACTGTACCTAAGCCCATTCATGTATCTAGCAAGTTTTTTTTTCTCAGTTTCAGGGGCCTTGGTCTTCATAGAGATCTTGGGGAATTCATCAGTGTAAGATCTGACATCAAGATCCTTCTTCTTTCAATTTTGTAACTTCTTATGTATAGTTACCTCATAGTCTTCAGGAACAAAATGTTTCTTGACTTCTCCCAACATCTTCTTCCATGTGGTTATAGGGTCCTTTTCTTTCTCTACCCTCTCCCTTTGTAGGAATTTCCACCAAATTGGTGCTGGTCCTTTCATTTTAGACTTGGAGATCTTTGATCTCTGTGAGATAGGGAAATCCTCACATTCAAAATAATTTTCTAGGGCCTCCACCCAATCCATGCATTCCTCAGGGTCCATCTTTCCCATAAACATTGGTAGGTTTGGTTTGTTATCTCTCCTACCCACTCTCTCAAAAGATTCTAAGATCCTTTTCTCTTCTGGCACCCTTGTCCTCTCAGTCTCAGTCTCCTCTTCTTCTTATTCTTCTTCTTCTTGGTCTGATTCCAAATCATCACCATTAGTCCTACTTATCTGAGAACTCTTCAATTTCTCTATTTTTGCTTCCATCTTCTTATTCTTAGATGCCTGCTCCCTCACAATCTTGGCTAGCTCCATGTTGGTGACCCTTATAGGGATATCTCCATTAGTATCATCAGTCTTCTCTACCATTGTTATTCCCAAGAGATTTTCTAGGCTCTAACACCACCTAATACAGAGGTGACAGCAAGAAGTGTGGTCTTTCTTCTTTGTCTTCAATAAGACACCCAAGTCAATTTATGTCCTCCTAGGATCCTAGATTCTTTCATACACAATGTCTTCTACCTATTCAAGGTGGTAGAACTACTTCTCAACTCTTTCCAATCAAATCCAATCCAATTCAAAATCTTGTACTTTTGAGCTTTAGTGGCAGTAGCCCTATTCCAAGCCTACTAGAAGTCTTCACCAGTGACTCCACCAACCCAAAATAGTTATTGGGACACCTTCCTTAAGTCATAGGGACCAATAATCACCCTTTGGTTTGGTCCTCCAACTGTCATATAGTACCTATCTAGGACTGTCCTAAATTTCCTTGTAGCCCTGTCTAAGTGGTTTTTCCAACTTAAATTTTCCTCCTGATCATGAATTAGGAAACTAAGGATATTTCCAAATACCCTTTTTGAAGTTGGGTTAATTCACAAATCCCTAAGCTCGAACTCCACTCCAGCAACACCTAACACTCACCAAGTTTGCAAACCTAATTGGCCTAATTAGGATTGGATTTCAAAGAAAGTACTAAAAATTGGGTACATGGGATTGAAACAATGCTTTAGACCTCTTTAAATAACCCCCCACAACTCAAATTCACTCTTAGTTCACTCAACCAAACTCTATAACAAACATAACACTTCATTCTCCTTTATTCTAGGCTTAATGCATTGAGATATTCAGCCTAGGGCTTGATGCATGAGGGCTTTACCCTTTGATAAGTTTTCTGAGCTTCTAGAATCCTTAAATATACCATCCTAACTTGCATTTTCCATTATCTTAGTGAAATCCACCAGACAGAATGCAAGTTAGGACTTCATTAGTGAAATCCTGGTCTATTTTTGGAAAACTGAATTAAAAGTACCTCAAATCAAAACTAAACAACTCCAAACCAGCTAGAAAGTAATGGTAACACAGTGGGCCTTAAATAAATCAAGTTATTTTACAAGGATCACACCAAAAATAGACGTACCACTCAGAAATGCTCAGTAAGACTCTTCATATTCCATTTCCCATGCATCAAAATTTCAATACAAAACTTCTAACCATCTAGGTTCGAAGTAAGGATTAAAAACACTTCAAATGTGAAGTCAGATCAATCCAAAATGCCCTATGATGGTTAGGATTCCATCTTGCAACTCTCAAGAAACTTTTGGAAGTTGCATGAGCAACTTTTTGACAACTTTTCAACATTTGGCAAAATCTTGTCTTTTTGCACTCCAAGACTTTTGAAATGAATCCAAACCTATCAACTTGACATAATATGCCTAAAATGACATGGATCCAAATATTTAACACTAAGGACACTTAAAAACATAAAAATATTCTTAAAGAAACTTAAGCCTAACTAGGTGATCCAAATGGCCTAAGGCATCTCTAGGCTCATAAGATTGCCTAAGAGATCCTTGACCACACACATGGATCCAAAACTAAAATAGGATGATTTCTTGTGTGCTCCTCATCAGGTTTGTGCGTGCTTCAATAATAATAAAATCAAACAAGATAATATTATAGATCTCTTTGTTAGCTATCTAAATATATAATTAATTTTGAGTTCTCATTATGTTTCGCTTTTCATCTCTACTTTCTTTTGTAAGTATGTCTGATTTTTGTCAAAAACCAACGTGTATTCATTTAGGCTTAGATTTTGGCTCGTTCATCAATTTTTGAAACAATTACATTTTCAGAAACTAGATTTCATTCTACACACTTTAAAAAAAGAATTTTTAATTTTTGATTAGTTTTCAATGATTTCTAGTGGGAGCACATAGAAATTTCATATTTTTTGGATGTTTCCACTTCGGAAAATCACAAAAAATCATACTTTCATCAAAAAATTAGTAGAAAAATCTAGGACAAACTAGGTGGTGTTAGATAATTTCTCACTAGAGAGAATTAAATTTTTTTAATAAAAAATTTAACTTTTAAGGGGGAGCACACCAGACACTATGTTATGTTTTTTCACAAAAAATAGGACCACTTTTTGTGCTCCCCATTTTTTAGGGCCTTAATCTCCACCATTTATAAAATAAATTAGTAGGTTAGAAATTAGATTCAGAGTAGAACAATTCTTCTTCTTGTCATGTTTTGAAATTTTGAGTGTAACTATCATCAATTTCTGGTTGAAGTTCAGAGTTTGCTAATTTCAGAAAAAAAAAAAGTGGCATCTTATACCCCCATTTTGGTCCCCCGTCTTTGTGCACTTACCCAACAAGGGTTTTTGAATTATCAATACTTGTGTCATGAGTAAATGAGTTTCATGAATGTTTCAATGTTTATTTACATGAATTTATAGTTTTTCTATGATATTGCATGCATGAAGTAGAAAAGCTACAATGGTCGATTATGTAAGAAAGGAGTAGTACGATTAATTGATAAAAGTTTTTAAGGGCACTGATTCACCCCTCCCCTCTCAGTACACACCCTTTCATTATTCCAACAATGGGTATCAGAGCTAGTTCTCTTATTTGAAAAGGTTTAATCACTTGAGAGAAAATATCATACAATGGAAAGGTATAAGCTTGATAAAAATATTGAGAATCAGAAGTTGCAAATATAGATTTTATTTGAGCAATACAAAGAGGAAAGAAACAAAATGAAAGAGTTATGGGCTGAAACAAAAGTAATTACATATCACTAAAATTAAAATTACTATCATGAAGAAGAAATACCTGACCTATTTGATTCATTTGGATCTGGATCTGGTAATGCATTTAACACATTTGAAGGAACCATTGCAGATCTAAATGAAAACAATCAACATCTGACTTAACAAGTGAAATTACTGCAAATCGGTCAAGAGACACAGATGGTAAGAATGATTGATGTTTTGAATATTGAAAGACAAGCTGAAAACTAAATAACTTTATCTATTGATGACAGGAGAAATATTACTGAAAAGTTGCAAGAGAAAGAACCTTAGATACAAAGACTTATTGAACATCACATTGAGATCACCAATCAAATAGTCCTTATGAGTCATGAGGCCAACCGAGTGAACATAGAACTTAATGGAAAATTGGAAGTTAATGGTTAACTAAAGGAACAAAATGAGAAACTGAAGCATGAAGCAAATATTCAACAACAACATAATGATATGATCGAGAAAGATGAAGACAATACAAAAAGAATGGATGAATTTTAGAATGGACAAAGAACAAGAAAATGCATATCAACCGAGAAGAGTCAATAATACATATGTTTGAGATTACAACACTTCGGTAAATTGCACAAAATGTGGTAGAAATGGACATATAACATATAACTATATGAGAAAATGGATAAGAAGATCTAGAAACTGGACTAACCCTAGAATGGCATGCTTACACTATCACAAGGTTGGTCACTTAAGAAAGGACTACAAAGACCGAGTGACAGAGTCGAGCACTTTTGCAAATGGAAATACTATTAAAGAGATCAGGAGAATGAGAAATAAAATGTGGAGGAGAGATTCAAACAATGATAATGATGGACCAAGCGCTACATTTGGTGACACCTCATCTAATGGATCAGGTGATTCCACCACCCCCACCTAAGAAATACAAATAAGTATGGAACTGTACTCTACAAAGTTGTATTTTACATCAGTTCCTATATTCATTAAGAATATTCCAAATTAGCATGAATAAAGATGCACTATGGTATTACATATTATGATTTGTGAATCTAGTCTGGTCGGTTAATATAAACTGAGCATAAACTACACGTCGGTAAACATATGAAAGATAACCGAGTTGACACTATATACCGAGCATTGTTGGTAAACTTATGGAAGACAACTGAGTTAACACTATGTACCGAGTACTGTATACTCACTAAGATGAATAATTTGGTGTGTTAACTGAGCATCTACATTTTGTCAACCGAGTGGTAGGTGAAGCATTTAATGCATCACTCAGGTTATATTTTTCTATAAAAAAAGCAACGTGAACTCATTCGTTGACCCAGTGTTAAAGATAAAATTGCAGAGCGAAGAAGAGCTTTTCAAGTGACCAAAATTAGAGTGATTCATGACACCTTTAAAGCTACTCCAATAGATTTTATGCATTCACAGAAAACATCCCGTAAGTATCTAGACTTACTGAGCTAAGAGGTTATTTTTCAAAGAAGCCCTAACTTTAACAAACAATGGCAACCACTTCATGAACCTCAAAGATCAAGATGGAAAAGGATAAGAAGGTTGTTCTAATCAAGAACTCAACCTGTAAAGAACCTAACTACAAGTTTTTCACTGAGGTTTTTGCACAACCCGATGATAAGGGAGCATTCTTGAGTATCCCACCTAGGGTTTTACTGGTCGAACACATCCGTGCATACATTCACTACAAATTTGCAGAGATTGGAGACATTGAGATTAAAGAAGATTATCAGAAACTATGCAAGGATGGAAACCTAGAGTATGAGTACAAACACATTGAAGTGAAAGGGTTAACCAATGTCCTACTATTTCTGAAAGAATTCAAGACAAAATGGATTCGCATTGTGCTCAACAGAGTGCATGATGGTAAAATGTGGTTAGATGAACCTAAGGCAATCACAAAGGATGTGACTCAAGCAGTGAGTGGCTACCTGATCACCAAGAAGGAAAAATCCTTAAGGCACCTTGGACGCCCTGAGATTGAAAGGTAATTGGAGCCGAATGGGATAGCAAAGGTCTGAAAGTTAATTCGATCACCGACCCTAAAATGAAATTCAATGCATATGTGATTGGAAACAAGATCTTTCAAGAAATAAGAATGAACAATGTTTCTTGTGGAGCTATTGACACTGCATACAAGATAGTAAAGAAAGGTGTGCAACTAGACCTAGCTGAGCTAAAACTGAAACAACTGGAAGAAAACATGAGAACAATTAGATCAACATGATCTAATACATGTAAGTTTGGTTCTCTATTAATGTGCACATTATTTTAATTTCAGAACTTCTTTCCTTCAGTCGGTAATATTACTTGGGACACCAACCAACCAGTAACAACATAGATTAGTGATTAAATTAAATCACTAGGAGATAATTTCATTCCAGTGTTAGATGCCTACTTCACAACATTTAAGAATAGGATGCAGAAGAGGATGAGAATCCCTTCTTAGTTGGTTGAACAATAAAAAGATGAGATACACTTTTTAGTTGACACCGACACTACACTCATCAAAGCTGCCAACCCAAGAACAACATGGTTACCACCATTGGATTATGAAATTGACATAGACTTGGCTACAAAAACCATTGAAGCCCTACTAACTAAACGAGTTGACAAATCTATAAGAATATTTGGTACTTATGAGGAATCCAATTCAAGAATATAGATGGGTTTAGTGGTCAAGAAGATAGGGAAGAATAAAACACAAATGGCGAAAATAGTAAAGAAGAAACTCTCAGTAACTAATGAAGAGTTGGAACAAACAATAAATATCACCAAGGAACAGTCACCCATCAGTGAAGGTAAAGAGTTAAGTGATTCAGAGTCTACCAAATTAGATGAAGAGCCTCCAAAGGCCAAGAAAACAAAAGTTACTGATGTAACAACTGCATCTAGGATAAGAAGACAAAAAACTAAGGTAGAATCACTACCATTGAAGAATGGCACAATAAGAACATATATGAAAAGAAATCCTAAAGCCTCAATTGAGCTGAGACAATGAAAGAGATATATAAGAGGTAGAGGAGACAAGGATGATATTGAAGAAGCAGAAAGAGAACAGAGAGTCCAAGAATAAAAGGCCAAAATACCAAAGATAATTGTTGAAATTGTAGAGTCAATCATCAACACAGGCAATATACAACATCATAAGATTAGACAATGGGGAAATATGTCTACCAAGGATTAGAACAAAATAGAAGAAGCAATCATTAAAATGATGGTATCCTACAAATATGTACCTCTACAACTTGGCAATCATATTCCACAAGAGCTACAAGATAAAATATCAGCTAGGTGGACATATGCATTACATATGGAGAAGAAGATGAGGGAGGAATCCCTAGTTTCATTCATTCTCAACTCAGTTGAAGAAATTAACTTAACTATGAAGGAGTATGCCAATAAATTTTTTGCAAAAACCAGAGCATACAAGGTATTGCAGAACAAGCTCAAAGATGTTGACATTGAGAGCAACAAGATTTGGACTCAAATATTTAATCCAACCAAGAAGGTACTAGCTCTAACCAAGAATTCTCACACCGAGGAAAAGGAGGCCACACCGAGCCCCGAGCACATTTTCATCAATGAAAGTGAGGATGTCAATCCCATTGAATTAACCATACAGGAAAGTAAGGCCATGGATGATATTCCTCAAATACTGCAATCATTAGGAGAAACATAAGATATAAATATACAAGATATCACTCATAATGATTCTGATAATGATGCAAAGGCTGATGAATATGTAAATATTGCCACTGAGAAAACAAAGGAAAAGGACACTATGGATGTTGCACAGGCACAAATACCAGGTAATATGCCTTTATTGATACAAGCAATAAATATAATGATTGAGTCTCAACAAACACCACCTGAGGCAGAAATAGACAAACCAATGGACAAAGGTGATAAGCAAGGGGAAAAAGATAGATAATCATGGAGAGGACAAACCGAGTGATGCACCCACCAAGGACAGTGGAAAGTTAGACAAGGCTGCAAGTCAAGAAAAGGTTGATGTATAGACATCTACAACTGACCAACAGATATTGACGGAGCAAGCTATCCGTGACACCACACCTCCCAAGCAATGAATGACCAAAATTGAGCAAAAAAAGGCTCTTTCTATTGCACCTCACTCCCCTACATCAAGAAACATTAAGAAGAACAAGAACAAGAACAAGAAAAGTAAAGCCCCTATCATACTTGATGAGATCATAGACATACCCAACTCATGTGATCCAAGAACACTTGATCCTGAGTCACTAACAAGGTATGGGAAACTATGCAAAAGAAAAGCACAACATGAATTCACATTTCCTAGAAACAACAAAGGAAATTTTATTACAAGTAATTCCTGACACACAGATTCATCAAAATGCACCCATCATTGATCAACTAGTAGTTTTGACCAAGGAAATCACACAAAAATTTGTAGATGCCAAGAAGGTCATTGAGGAAAGAGTGGAAGAGAAGTATTACTAAAAACTCAGAGAAAATTAGCCAAGAAGTGGCAGAGAATAAGGTGAAACTTTCTAAACTGGTAACTACATTAGAACATGCTATTTCAGAATTAGTTACCTTAGTTCAAATGTTGTGCACTATTGAGAAATTCACTACTGAGCATGATGCACAAATAGCAAAGTTAAATGTAGATCTAAAAGCTAGTGCACAAAGTCTTTCAACCGAGCCAAATGCATTATGAAAATCTAGTTGAATCTAAATGGTTAAGACTTGAAATAAAAAAGGAAGAAAGAAAAATCAGAAATGAAGTAACCAAGCTACACACCATGTTACTACTGAATCTCACATTGCTGATGACACACTTGACTACGATAAAGAATCTAATTTCCACCCTGAAGATGTCAGTAACATAGATTATATATGACATGCATGCTCAAATCACTTTGGAGCACATGACCCTAGAGCACTTGCAAGAGAAATGGGAGAAGCTGATGGAAAACATTCAAAAATCTCATTCTCACATTCTTGACAAGCTGTAAATTATACACCTTTGTCATTACTTTCAAAAAAGGGGGAAACATGTACATACATTGTATCTACATACCGATACATGCACATAGGGGGAGTCATTGTAAAAGTACAACACTTAGTGTATATATACTGTACATATCAATTTTTTATACTAATGCCAAAGGGGGAGATTGCTAATCCTTAAAGGATCAGAAGTTGTCATTAGTATACAAGTAGACAGTTTTGGTCGGTCATGATCACTGAGCGACAACACTCACCAAGAAACATCATTCACCCAGCGTAGGAGTCACCAAAATGATTTGAACACAGAGCAGTATATCAATCGATGACCAATCTATAGGGAAATCACCAAGAACTAGTACACATAGACATCAACGAGCACTAGTCTACACCGAGAGACAACATTTCACTAGATAAAGTGGATCTCAAACTACAGGTCAGATAAATTTAGTCTTTAAAATAGCTTATTGCTTAGATGGATAACCATTTCTTGTGGATCAAGAAAATCTTAAATGATGGATTTAATTAGTGTATTCATGCAAACTAGGAGATCAAGGTCATGTTGTAAACCTTTGATCTTAGAGTAGTTCAAGAAAAGTATGAAACCTAATTAGGTGCAAATCTTGTATATGTAGATGTATTAATCAATCAAGAACATGATGATTGTAGTTGCCAAGGACATCTATGGATCAGACAAATGTTTTCATGCAGAAGGACAGATAAAGAATAATTCAGTTATGAAGAACTACATTCAAGGCTACCAAGAAGAACAAAGGTATTATCTATCACAATAGGTGATACATATATTTTCTGAACTTAATGGATCTATAATCAGAAATTCAATATTGCAAGCAATCAGGTCATATATATTTTGTTACCCTCTAACAATTGTAGAAAGCAGTAAAATCCTTTAAGAAGGTGGATGTAACAGTCTTTATGTAAATCTCTTAACCGAGTGCACACATACATTGTGTTGCTAAAAAATCTTAACCGATTAGACTTAAGAAGTATGATATGTTACTCCTAACAGGGTAAGATCATCAGAAGTGATCAGAACTTGTAGTCGTAACAGGCACCTTCTATTCTGTAGATAGTGAAGCTTTGTGGGTTTCATCCCCAGCGCAGTTTTTACCTTCTAATAATGGTTTCTGCGTTATCAATACTTGTGTCATGAGTAAATGAGTTTCATGAATATTTCAATGTTTGTTTACATGCATTTACATTTTTGCTATGATATTACATGCATGAAGTAGAAAAGCTACAATGGTCAGCTATGCAAGAAATGAGTACTAAGGTTAATTGATAAAAGTTTTTAAGGGCACTGATTCATCCCTCCCCTCTCAGTACACACCCTTACATTATTCTAACAAATTACATAATGGAGAATGTAAAATAATAGAAAAGAGAGATGCTAAGGTATGTTTGTGATATCAATAAAAAGTATAAGATCCACTGTTAATGTAATAAGACACTAGTCTTTTAAATCTTGAAAAGATTATCTAAATTTAATACAATCAAGAAGATAATTTTTATTTCTATGATGAAAGAGACAATGATAATCACCATTATTTGACCTCTCATGTTTTGGAAAATGAGGGTATGTGCAGGATCATGGTATGCCAAAAAGTGGCGATGTGAAAAAGAAGTCTTGATTGGTAGAGTGATTGAAAAAAGCTATAAATTTCAAATGGTATAACATTTTTTGAAATCTTAAATATGTGTCTCATTCTATATTTTGGCTACTACAAGAAAAAAAAGAAAAAAAAAATCAATTTGATAAATTTTACACTAAGTTAAGGTTGTCAAACATGGTAGGTTTTTACATTCTGGAAAAGTTGTAGAAGAAAAATTACAATTAATTATTTACTTGCAAAAATATTACAAAAATACATGTATCACATCCGGACATTAGTATAATACTTATCTCTAGAATCTAGTAAAAAAATATTATCATTTGATTGTGTTTAAGGTGTTTATACATACACCTACTTATCTTTTTAATAGTCCTGATTAAAAAATAGCTACAACTTTCAAATAGTGTAATATTTTTGAAATCCAAAACATGAGTCATATTCTATCCTTTTCCTACTACAATAAAAAAAAACTCAATTTGATAAAGTTTAGACTAAGTTAAGGTGGTCAGACACGAGATTTTTTATATTCTGGAAAAGTAGTAGTAGAAAAATTATAATTAATTATTTACTGGGAAACAAATTACAAAAAATATGTGTCACATCCGAACATAAGTCTACTACTTATATCTAGATTCTTGTAAAAAAATATTATCATTTGATTGTGTTTAAGGTGGTCAGACATACACACCTTATCTTATTCCTAAAATTTTCATACTACTGTATTAAAATTTGAAACTTCACTATATAATATATTTTTTAAAAAAGAAGGGCTAGTAGCTTAGAAACTAAATTCAATTTTCTACAAATTCTCTTCTTACACATTCTTTATATAAGATTGGTAGCTTGTTCAAATATTTACATCAACTTTCCTAACCCTGATTTTCTGAATTTTTATTGCCACTTAAGGACCTAGTTTTGCGTACCATGATCCTGCACATACCCATGTCTAAAAGGAAAGATAAATTTAGTATCATATTTAAGTCTCCAAAATATTTTGTTAGCCAAAGCTAGATGGTCATCCAAAGGAGGTGTACCTATGAATATTTATATATGTCTTGAGTTACTATAAATATATTATGATATCACAGTCTTCTTATTAAATTATTAACCTCCTTTGATTCTTCCATTCCCTTGGGAAACTCTATTTATATTCAACGTATAACCTTTTCTACTCCCAAATTAGTGAATTTATAGGATGGTTGTTGTCTTCTATCACTGCCCCATCAGTGGTAATATTTGCTGACTTTACTTTAATTACAATCATAGTTTTTACCCATATACTCAATGATGCCTTTGTTTCCTCTGAACCTTATTCATCCTTATGTAAAGACTCACCTAAAATTTATACTTCTTATTTTTCCTCCTTCTAATCCATCCGTATATACCCCCCACCCCACCCCACCCAAAATGTCGATGATGATCCCTCTTAAATATCAATATTTAAGAAATGATAAGCGGTGTCTCTTCATCACAACCTAAATGGTAAATTCTTCATTATTTTATATTATATAGGTCGTTGCTCTTCAATTCTTTTGTTAATCATGTTACTTCTTCATAATGCAATCGATGCTCAATATAGAAATTGTTGCTTGCATTCTCAGCCAACTATTATCTATTATCTAGTTATTATTTGTTTCTACTTATATTTATTAATAACATGATAATAATATATTTATCATCATTGAATCATGATTATTTATTATTAATTTACTTTACTCCTTACACAGAACATTACTAGTATTATTTATATATTAATTAATGTAATGGTTTACATATATTTATATATTAGCTTGCATATTATATTATAACATTTATTATATTGATTTATACTATTTTCTATAGGGAATTAAATAAGAAATGTTGTATTTAAGTTCAAAACAATATGTACATTTTGAACAAATTATATATTAACTATGGCTAGTGACAGTGCTAGGGCGGCTAAATACACCCCATAGAGAAACACTTACAAAGAAGAAACTTACCAAGGAAGACAAAAAATTATATGCTATTAAGTCAAAAGCCAACAAATGACTTGGGTAGATACACATATGGAAGAGAAGTAGTTTCACATAGTTGAGAAAAGTAACCACATAACAAAGAGGATATATTAGATGAAAACATATCATAAAGAGTAACAAAAATAAATGTGTTTGATATATTCAGTAGGAACACGTGTCATTCTATAGAATATTTAGTTTTTACTTATATGGCATGAATACTACACATATAAATGAGAATTCCACTGTGCATTTGTTGTACACGTACGAAAATATTAAATTTTTTATATTGTATCAAATTTATAACTAAAATCTCATTATTCTCCTAATCAAGAGACATATTTTAGAACATTGTTTGATTTGTTTATGTCATCTTTGCCATGTCTCATTGAAATATAACAAGCTCACATGTAATATAATCATTCAAGTAATATGTTAAAAATTATGCTTCTATTTTACCATCTGAAACACCATGCAACTAATTCTAGATCCCCTTTAACATAGTCTCCACCTAAATGCATAACACCAAGTACAAATAAAGCCTCTGGCTGTAACTGCATATCTAGAAATAGAATTAGACTTATTCCATGAGCTCGATTTAACTCGATCAATGAGTAAAGCTCATATTCAATAAATATCACAATGCATATTGATAAAATTTATGTGGACCATTAAAAATAATATATTTGACACCTGCATCTCTCTGAGTAATAATTAAAGAAGTACATAAAGGAACTAGAACAAGAAATAATTTCTCTTTTTGGGCCTCAAAACTTTGTGATAAGTTTTTCAAAATATGTACCTTATTGATAGCTTTATCCAAATAGAAGATGACATGTTTGTCTTTTGTAATAGAGCTCTCCTAATCCTCAAACATATACACACATGTTATATGTTAATTCTAGATTTCTGATATTTAAACATATACAAAACATAAATTAATGCCCTATGTATGTCGAATTCTAGATTTCTTTTCATATCTTTGTAGAGACTAATAAGAAATCTTAGTATATTAGTTAAACATGTTAAGAATATAAATGCTATTTAGGAAACACCATACAATTTCATGATCAAGAAGAACCACCAAAGCTCCTTTGAGTGTATAATTTATAATAGATTCAAATGTTTGGTAGGACGCATGAGTGCACTCTATCAATGTCATTTTTGAAATTTTGGTCATTTGACATGCAAAGATATTGAATTTTAGGGTTATGCATATGTTCATCATAGTTGCTTGAATCAGGCTCATTATAATAGGGATAAGCTGACTGTTTGTTAAAGACAGTAACTTAAAAATTAAGGCTAGGAATCTTAATATAAGGTGTAAATATGTCAAGGTTGTAAAGTTGTCTAAAGGAAGTTGAAAATAACTGAAGTGTTGGTGCTTTTGACTATTTCCTTTGAAGCATGCACTTTTTTGGTTTTGGCCACGAAAAAGATGTAATGTCCCTAACTGGCCATTTACTGATTTTTCCCAATTAATCTCATGCAGATTTAAAACAGACAATAACATGCAAATAATCATCGAACCCAGAACAATAACCAGCAGATATATATTTAAATAACCAGCAAGTACATTCTCAAGAAAACTTTAGAAATATGGTTTTGTATTATACAACAGCAATACAATAACCAAACAATACAATATCCAAACTGAAATACAGAAATAATAGTAAGATCAACTGATCAAGAACCTGATGAAACAATGGCGAACTCTAAAGTGAATCCACACCAGGATGAATCAGGTTTCCATCCAATCCACCAAGAAATGCTAAAGGTTTCCGTCCTCAGATTTCTAATTCGATAGCTGAAGCTTCTCGAATTCTCAAGGAGAAATAAAATTTATAATACTAAAGCATGCCCAATGAGTCTCCAAAACCTCCTCTTATGGCTACAGATATGACTCTTCAGTTTCCCCACTGTGACTCTTCGTATACCCATTTCGTCTCTTTATAAACTCACTTTAAGTCACTTTAAATAAATGACCGTTGAGTTATAAAGTAAAATAATAAATAAGTGAGGAAATCATCCGACATTAAAATGGGAGCCCAAACGAGCTCAGATGCCATCATGTGATAGCTCACCGGAAAGCTCTCAACGAGACGCTCCAAGTCCACTACTGAAAAGCCAAGAATTCTAACCCCTGCTGACTTACTATAAATAGTAAGTTCCTTGGAAACCCATAGAAACTGCACCGATTGGCCTGGAACTAAAACCACCAAGGCCAATTATCCCATGGAACACTATCATGCCACGGTCAGCCCTTCGGATCAAGGTAAATAGGCTAATGACATGGCTCAATATAATGTACCCCAAAAAGGGGACATTACAAATCATCCCTTCCCGGAGATTGCTTGCCCTCTAGCAATCGGTGTCTACCCATGGAGATCAAATACCAGGATCCCAGACCAACCTCTGGGAGGTGACTCCACCAAGCAATCATGTGAAACTGACCTAGTCATCACGCTCCAATCTGTGAAGCCACTCATACAATAACCAACCAGCAGCCCAAATAATGTCAGGATCCCAAATCACTGCAGGATCTGTCAAACCAATCTGCCCTATACTGCTAACGTCTGTAAGAAGGATCTCAACCCAACTAAGAACCTCACTCCAACTGGGATCTCCCACACCTCTACAGTCATATGCTGGAGAAAACCAAGTCTCCTGTCGAGCGGCTCCAAGAATGAGAACCACCCACGAGTATGCCCCTCTTGGATCCCACAAGAAAAAGAGCCATACAACTTCCTAGCTAACTGAAATATCTCGATGCTCACTGTCCCAACTGAGTGACATATCAGAAGTATCCATCTGCCATAAAGCTGCCCCTTTGGTATGTAATCTGAACCAACAACTGTGTCGAAGAGGCAAACTGTCAAGATTGCCGGATAAGGCTCCCACCTGTGATGCACTGAATAGCTCTGCTGGAAACCCCAAATCAGCATAAGGACTCCATGACTGTCTCTCAACACCCGGAGTCATACAATGTATACCATTGTGTGAAAATTTCACACTAACCAATATAACTAGCATACCAAGCTTGATAACCCCGTACTGGATAAGTCCTACCTGCTCAAACTCATTACTGAGTGGTGGTGTAAGAGAAACATCACTCACCATGCCGCGAGGCAAAACTACCTCTCATGGATTGTGGGTACACAAACCACGTTTCTTATCAACTAAGCTCATCTTGCTACTCCAACCTGGTGACCAAGGCTCACCTCTGATGCCTGCACCCAGGTCCCATACCCTGCAACTAACATCGTCTTCCTCCTGGGAATAGGAAGTATCTCCCTCATCTATCTCAAGGAGGGGATTATCAATAGTCAACCCTGCATCCATATCAAACAAGGAGTTATCCACCATCTAGAAGTGGTCCAACTCATCAAGGAACTCCCTGTGACCCAACAATCTTCTTGGACAATTGTCCAAGTCATAGGTCTGCTGAATGCTGTCAAGCTCCTGAATCACCTTTTGATAGAATTCAGACCTATCCCTGTCATCCTGCTCCCCGTACTAGCTAGAGACCACAATATGATTCCTCGCCTCCTGTAGAGTGATATGAGTGTGCTCCAAAGTGATCTGAGTAGCACTAAGCTCCCTATTGAGCTTACCGATCTCAACCTCCTTACTCCTCAACTGCTCAGCATTATTCCCGGCAACCTGTAACCGGTGGTCACGGTCTGGAAGTAGTCTCAAATATTCTGACTTCCAATATTCAAAAGTTTTCCTCACTCCCTATAAACCTGCAATATAGGATCCAATCCCTCTGCCATCTTGCCCTTGATCTCTCTGAGCTGTCCTGTATATATCATCAGTGATCTGGTGAGTGCTATCATGGTGAACAAGGGCTGCAGTAATAGCATCATTATGCATACGTGATGCGCTTCTATAGAAATCACACGATTCCTCATATTCTGTAACCTGCATATTTGTTGCCTCTTCTTTAGCCTCATCTTCATGCATGGTTTCAATATTTGTTTTTCAATCTCCTGCTTCTATGTCAACCTCATAAGGCTTTCCTTCAATAACTGACTTAGTTCTTTGTTTTCTTATAGGTTGAGTAATGAGAGCTGGAAACTCTTCATACAAATTTTTGCACCTGTCTTGTGCAAGTAGATCTCGAGCCAAATCCTAACACTATTTCCTTTCCATTAAAGTATTTTGTTGAAGCTTTGGATGAAAGTCCAAGAAGTTAGAGAAAGTTAAATCTCTCTGAACTTGTGGAGGAAGAGTGTTGTACTCACCATATATGCTGAGAATTTTAGTCCTTCTATCCGGCCGTGAAATGTGTGCTAACTATTGTTGTACCTTAGAAAGATCCTTTAGGACCCTTTCTAAACCATGCATCTTTCCCATAGCTAGAAATACCCTTGATTCCACTAAAAATCTGTTAAACAATTGTATTCAATCTGATTTTTCTGAGTTTTAGTTCTCCGTAATAATCTCTCCCTGCTATCTGGATGTATTTTCTGAACTATTTGAGCATACTGCATTTTGATTTATTAGTCAAGACGATGCCATTTCAAGGCTAAGAAAAAATCGTGAAAGCTATTATCTCATTACATAGAAACCACTGTGTTATGCCTACAATTAGAACAGAATACTGCCAACAATATGATAATCACAACTTTCAAATCTCAATATCTGAACTTCAAATCTGAATGTCAATAAACCTCAATATCTATTTGAAGATTATCTAAACATTTACAAACTTCAACCACTTAGTAAGGAGTATCTCCACAATCTATGCTCTTTCTTGAGACGACAGATCATAGAAAGTGTCTTTTCTTTCAACCATATACTCAGAGTTTGTATTGATCAAACTCTCATTGATAGTGATTTTAACTATTTGCCTGCACCCCAATTTCTGAAACTATCCTCTTTTATTCAAATCAATAATAAGTTGACTGTGACAATTCTAAATTAAGGCCTCAGCAAGTTTGCATATAAGGTTTATAACATAAACTCAATTGACCATGTTGGCTGGAATTATAGCGCATAGAATCCCAATGTACTAGAGATGATTGCAAATAGCTACTCACAGATATTAAGATTCATACATGTTTAATATAGTAACATTGCAGCATTCCAGGCATAGCCATTTATCGAATTTCATCCAGATTATTAACAGTATATTCAATGTAAATTAATGGATCACCAAACTTATGCACCTGATAACTATGGCCTTTTATTCTTGGTCTGCCTGGAAATGACAGTCCCCATGATGTTGGGTGGTATTTCCCACTACTCTGCTGGTCATCACCCTTGTCGGGCTGGGCAAGTTCTCAGTCTGTACCTACAATAGTTCTACTTATGGAGTTTGCGGGGAGTTGTTGCTACTTCCTAGTGATACGCGGCCACTCCAACTAAGATGGGATGCTCGGCTTCACTCTAACATCAGTCACACAACCTTTGGTGTCAAACTATTGAAAGCTATAGTAGTAACTCCCGGTGCCAAGTTAACTCCACGTGATGCTATGGATCAGACGCACTTGAATAGAGGTTGGAAGATGGTAGGAAACTCTCAATTCATAGAGTTGATGATCTTCCCTGCAGGGTGCGTAGCAAGGGAAGGTGGATATTCTTCCAAAAAACTGGAATCAGCCTTCATGCAGTATTCAACTCTTATTCCAACGCCCGACTACAAATCTGGCCTATGCATCCCTTGCACAAACTGTATCCTTTCCCAACACCCCCGAGTAGTAAAGTAACATGCTACGATACAGAGCTCACACCAGTATTATCCACTGTGTTTGGAGAGGAAGGCGATACTACAAAATATATTCCACGACAACCCCGTACACAGATTCACTGTATTAAGAAACCATTATTTTTTCTTATACTCCCGACATTAAATAGTATTTCAAATGCTTTGTTTTAAATATTTTAATGCGGCTCCAGTTCCCGTCCAGTATCCAAAATCCCACTAGCAATACGTCCCACTATGGCTAAGTCGTGTTGACTCCAAGCAACGTGATTTCCTTCCCTTTGACTGTAACACTACTGATGTTAACTACTCGAGTTCTACACCCGTGTTTGCTCTCCTATAACGCCCAGACACTTCCAATCTGAGGTGATACAATCACCATTACCTCCAACCCGCACGGCAAGCACTAGGTCTGATTATGATATTGGACGGCAGAGCTCTGACTGTTATCACTACACGCGGCTAATGTAAATAGCCTTCCTGCTATGTCTGTTCACACACCCGTAGCATAGCACCACTAATCTGCTGATATATAACAACTGGAGGGCCAGTCAAGGTGAACCAACTCTGAACTATTCAACAGCGAATCCAATAAACACTCCACGCTGTTGCACCTGGTATCAATGTGCCAACTTCTGGCTGTGGGGCCTGTTCGATGAATACAATATGTCGACTTCCTGCTGTTGGGGTCTGCTTGATGAATAAACTAGGCTGCTGAGATGTGAGGCCTAGCTCCAGGGACAGACACCAATCACCCGCAATATGAAGTTCCAACTAAATATGTGGGAAATATACTACCACTCCATATACTTCAACTATTAATATATTCTGTAGCTGATGTTCTAACAGTAGTCTATTGATATAGTTAAGTCTAGAAATAATACATGTTCTCTCATATGCTACGTCTGATTCCAAAACTTGTTTAAACAACACATTAAGATCCCTTATGCTTCTGGGATACATGCAGCTTGATCTTCCCTGTAACTCTTCATTCCTTCAATCATCAAACCATGCAGTATTATGTCCTGCAATTTGTTTCAGCAATCAACTTTGTTTATAGGGTTATTTCTCCTGTTGCAAATAATGCTTAGAATATATGTATCTGTTGCTGAGTCTACAAGTCTAATATTTATACTCAATACTACTGAGTTTTATCTGAAACCGCTTTCTTCCTCGTAAAATATCTCTGATAATTTGTAGAAAATCCTCACAGGCTGGCAGGATTTTTAGCTCTGATACCACTGTAATGTCCATTTACTAATTTTTCCCAATTAATCTCATGCAGATTTAAAATAGACAATAACATGAAAATAATCGTTGAACCCAAAACAATAACCAGCAGATATATATTTAAATAACCACGATCTTTCTTCTAGGGTTAGAAGCAATCTTATATGTCTTTTCAAATCTCACAGCGAGATCTAGATCAATGATCAAGATCTATTTTATGCCCCCAAGGGAATTAAGCTAGGTTCCTTAAGGGGATAGTGGACTAGGGCTCTGCATCAGTTTAGCTCGAGCTTCACTTGGTTTCAAGAATAGTTTAATATTCTCTACTTAACAAGGCTAACCACGAGAAGGTGGAAACTCATTTGGCCCCACCCCCCCCCCTAAAATCACTCTAAATTCCCCATTAACATCTAACATTTATTCATTCATTCATCAATTTATGAAATATAACATTTAATCATTATAACATGACATAACATTTAATAACGCCAAAAATTAATTAACAATTGGACATTCATCAATAATTCATCAACATTTAGTAGCACAAAATCACATTCATTCATTCATTCATCCATTTATGAAATATAAAATTCAATCATTATAATCACATAACATTCGTTAACACCTAAAATTAATTAACAATTGGACATTCATCAATAATTCATCAACATTTAGTAGCACAAAATTACATTCATTAAGACAACGTAAATATATTATCAAAAACAGTTTATTGCAATCATTATTTTTTTGGGTTTTTCCTCGGTTTTTGCATGTAACGGATAAGTGGAGCATCAATATCTTCATCATTCCCCTCCTCTTCTTCTTGTGAACTCAATAAATGTCTCCTTCAGTGTGTAGGAGGACGTTGATGCGCCAAAGGGGGGTCTGCTGCAACAACAACTAAATGGGTTAGATACATAATATTTTATATTAGTGTTACAAGTATTTCATTAATTAAAAGAAGACTAACAACCGATAAAAAAAAAAATATAACATAACATATATTTTCTTTATCTGACAATGTCACATTGTCTTGAATATGGTGAACACTCGGATCATCCTCCACTCGTTCACCATGGCGCTTTGCATGCTCTAAAATGTACACAAGAAAGGTTACACCAATTTTAATTTAAAATTTTAACTTGTATTAAAAATTATACAATTAATGTTCAATAGCAAATGAATACCTCCAACAATGTGATGCAGATTAGGGTCTTCATCATGTGGAGGTTCTATGCCAGGACTAAAAAGTTGCATTGCAATGTCATGCGCTAAAGGGCTTAAATAAACATCAATTAGATTATCGCTCAAGTATTCATTTTGAAATTATTTTCATTTGGCCTACTTACCTATGTGTGAACCGATGCAGCAGACTGTTGGCTTTAGCGTAGGCATTCAGCCATGGCTTTATAGCCTTGCTTTAAGCCAATATTTCCATCTTCTTCTGTGGGCACTACATTAAAATCTGAGCCCTGCATTTTTGGCTTAATATTGTCAATTCTGCAGGTTTTGTTTGATTAAACAAAATTGTTTGCAATTTATGAAAAATTTGATTCAAAATTTTATTTACTACTACTTACAATTCTTTCTTGAAGTTTCAGATAACCACCATATCCAAGTTTGTGTTGGCCAATATTTTCTATTCTGGCCTTTGTAGCCTTTGATGTGTCATGCAGTCTATGAAAAGTTCAAAATATGTTAGATTATATAAATATAAAGATCACTAATTAGTGCATAATTACATTCTACTGAATACTATCACATACCTTCTATTATTGTTTACTGGTGTAATTCCTTTTTGGCTTTGCGCTTTCTCCTTTTCATCCATAATGAATTCCTTCCACTGCTTCTCTGGAATCACGGGAGGACGCTCATACTTTGGGTTGTTCATTACATTCCTTCTGTATGCATCCCTCACAGTCTTTAGATGTTTGCAAGCTCTCTAAAGAAATTTGGTGCTGTCAAAAATGTTACTTCCAAAGATCTCCTCTAAATATTTTATGAGCCGATCTTTTAATTTTTTATCTTGTAAATTCCACCTTTTAAGAAAAAACCAAGTTTTTAGCTAGAAAAATTAACAGAAGTTGTATACCTTGAATGTAGTACTATAAATAGATGGAAGGAAAATTATTCTAGCAATGATATAAAATCAAAGTAGTGGGATACAATTAGTTAACATATGTTCCAGCTTGTACGTATGGTGGGCACAAATAACGACAATGTGATTTCATTAAGCTTTTCATAAAAAAACATCGTTCCCTGCAAACACATCATGGGATCATCAATCCAAAACAAGTAATGAATAAGTAAATTAAAATTATAATATAAATAATAATAATTTTAAAGTACATGGAAGCTTAGGTAATTTTAAGGGAATCATATCTTCATTGGTCAACAACAATGACGTTTGCAATTTTCTCGTACTAGCAACACGGGTTGATCCAGGAAATGATGGTGAATTATCACCAGTACTGGTCTCTGTATCCCGAGGAGGTGTATCTTGTACTACACAAAATTATTCCACTATGAAATGCATCCAAGATTAAAGTACAAATAAAATTATAACTAACACATAATCAAATATAGAAAAACAAGGACCTACCAGGTATTCACCGTGCAAACACGGATGTTTGCATGCTCCGTGTTGCTGACATTGCAGTCGGCAATGACATCCTCATAGGAGGAGGCGTCTGGGGTACATCATGACCTAAATATACAGTTTGAAGTGAGGAGTCAAGATATATATGTGAATTTGAATAAAAAACTAGTAAATCCAATGAAAAATGTAGATTTCTAATCAGTAAGACCAATGAAGTTTGTAACCTATTAACTTAAGGATTATTTTACCTATGGGAGTTGTACTAGTATTGGTCTCACCACAATGTCCATGAGAAGTTGCTTGAGTACACAAAAAATCCTATAAGGACACATACATATTTTATTTTATGACATAAAAGAGTATAAAATATAAAAATTTATTGAACTTTTGTTATAACTAAAGACTCATTACTACTTACTTCCAAACTACGTGCTTTTCTAATCAATTCCTCTTTCCTCGCCACCGTCTCCTCACTTGGATTTTGATCGAGAAAAATGCCAAGAATTTTTGAACTGATTCTTTGTAATTTCTTCTTGACCATATTCATGGGTTTAGGGATATCTGGGATGGTGTCATCCATATCTGACACTATTGTCATTGTTGTTGTAGGCACTTTTCCCTTTCTGTGAACATCAATTTGTGATAGGAATATCAGTAAAACTATGAGAATAAATCCAAAACCCTAAAGAAAAGAACATAATAATATAAAATTTTTCTTCTATATTATTTTTACAATTATAATTTAAGGTTACCTTTGCTGAAGAACGGGTGGGAGTGAAATCCCCACCTCCATCATCATGTGGTGGATCCATGTCGTCCTGTGACAAAGATTAAATATAAAAACTTCAGCGAAATGAAAGCAATAGACTTAAAAAAAAAACTTATTAATAAAATGGTATATTGGAGTCATAAATTGGAGGTTAGTTTAAATGGTATATAGTACTTTCCACCCCCATGATAGTGTCTTTTTTGTATCTATGCAATTCAAATGGTAATCTATTAGCAGTTCTTTCCCTACACTTATTGATTTTATCGCACATACAAAAACATGATTCCCCTCATGCGTGCCTCAAATATGCAATTGGGACTCTTATTAGTTGACCCAGATTGCATACTATTTATAAAACCTACAATATTCCCTATTGCTTTTGGCCTTCCATTAATGTACATAGAAAATCCTTTACTTTGATCATTTTCTTTCCATTGTATATAATTTGCTGACAATACATACCTACGCATACTTTTTTTATATCGAACAATCCGCATCCAATTATTGTAATTGTAACAAGGTCTGACAAAATCCATCAATTCAACAACTTTTTTGTAACATACATTTATGCAATCCATGAAAAATAGGCCCAAACCTGTTAGAATGAATTTAGAGTACATCAAAGATTCTAGTACATCTCAAAGATATATTAATTCCAAAGTCAAAGATTCTATATATAAGTAGTATAATATATCAATCAATAGAAATGGTACTCAAACAGATAGCAATAGTCTCACTAGTTAAGGTTTGACATCAATGAAAAACAACAATTGTTTACATTGTATCTTTCCAACAATATCCCTCTTTGGCATTGATGGAAACACTAAACTTTAAAACAATAATTTTACAAACATAGTTACCATACAATCCAAACAGTCTACCTATGTTACTTGATATGAACAAATCTTCATAAATGTCTTTAGCTTCATTCTGATTCTCATTCTGTAAAACATTTCTCCCTATGTGTCTGTAGTCACATTGAAATCCTTCTATTTCTGTTCATCTGTAGATTCCCTCTTTCAGTAATCCCTCCCTTTTTCTCTAAGTAGTAAACTCTCCCTCTTTGACAACAATGCCAAAGATGTTGACATCTTCATTATGAAGATTCTTTTTTTCTAACTCTATATATTGTTGTTCCTGTCATCTTGCTTATGACTGATCCTCTTTTCTGTGCTTGTATTTCTTTCACACTTTAGGCAGCTTCCTAAAGTGTGACTCATGTGCATCAATGTGTCAAATATTCTGAATACAACATTTGATGCAACACTTCCATTCTAAAATAATTAGCCTCATTTAGGGGAATCACCCCTAATTTACCTCGCAGATACTCATGAGCATCCTTGGGTAGTTCTTTTGTAAATATGTCTATCAATTGTTCCTTAGTATGCACATATTCCAGTCTCACTTCCTTGTTTTGAACTAGCTCCCTCAAGTAATGATACTTGATAGCTATATGCTTTTTCTTAGAGTGCATCACAGGGTTTTTAGAAATATTAATGGCACTCGTGTTATCACAATATATAATAACTCATTCTATGATCTCCTCTTTCATACCTTTCAGTAGTATCTTCAACCACACAATATTAAAGCAATTAATTGTTGTTGCCACATACTTGGCTTTAGCTGTAGATTGTGAGGTGCAATTTTGTTTCTTTCTTGTCCATGAAACCAATCTCTTTCCCAAAATAAATGTGGCACCTGTGGTGCTTTTCCTATCATCCATGTTTCCAGCCCAATAAAAATCAGTGTAAACTCTAAGTTCAAACTTATCACTCTTTTTGTAATACACACCATATTCCTCTTTACCCTTCAAATATCTCAGAATTCTTTTTACTTCCATCATATGAGTCTCTTTGGGATTGGCAAAAAAACCTGCAAAAATTCCAACAGCTAGAGAAATATTAGGTCTATTGTGCACAACATATTGCAGCTTTCCAATCATTGACATGTAAAGGGTTTGATTCACTTCTTTTGTATACTCATTTTTTGTCAAATTCTGTCCAGTAGCCATGGGTGTACTTATTGGTTTTGATTCTTCCATTCCAAAAAAATTTAGTATCTCCCTGACATATTTTGATTGAGTAATGTAGATATCATTCTTCATTTGATATATTTGTAAGCCAACAAAGAATTTGATTTCACCAAACATAGACATCTCAAATTTAGTTTGCATCTATTTTGTAAATGTTTGGCATAACACATCTTGTCCACCAAATATAATGTCATCAACAAAAATTTTAGCTAGTAAAGTACCTTTACCTTGTTCTATCTTCAAATACAGATTGTTGTTTTCATTGGTCCTTGCAAATCCAATATTTATCAGATAATTATGCAATCTCTCATACCATGCTCTTGGTGCTTGCTTCAATCCATATAGTGCCTTGTGTAGTCTAAAAACCATGTTACTCTTGCTTGGATCAACAAATCCATCAGCTTGTTCAATGTACACTTCTTCTTCTAATATCCCATTCAGAAATGTTGACTTTACATCCATTTGATAAAATTTGAAACCTTTTTAAGCTGCATATGCAAGTAAGGTTTTGAATCCTTCCAACCTTGCAACTGGGCTGAATGTTTATCCATAATCAATTCCTTCCTCTTGTGCATATCCCTTGCATACCAGTCTAGCTTTATTCCTTGTTACTTCTCCATGTTCATTCAACTTATTTTTGAATACCCACTTTGTACCAATTATATTTTTTTCATTTGACCTAGGTACAAGTGTCCAAGTTTTGTTCTTTTCAATCTGTTCAATCTCTTCATTCATGGCTTGTATCTAGTCTTCATTTTCTAAAGCATCTTTTACTGTTTTAGGATCAAAATCACATAACAAGTATGTACTATCTCTCAACTTACTTCTTGTGATAACTGCAGAATCCTTCGATCCTTTGATTTGATTAGTTTTGTGGTGCTTCCTCACATACTTTGCTAGAATAGGTTCTTGTTTTTCTTCATATTCATTATTCATGTTCAATTCAGGTTGATTCTGTGTCTTGGCATCTCCATCAGATAGCTCGGCAATTACCTCTTATTGCTTGACAACCTCATGCTGTGACTTGGAAGGTTCAAGTTGTTGCTCGGAAACATCTTCCTTAGGTTCAGGTAATATATTAGAATCTTCCTCATCTAGATAGACAAATGATTTGTAACTTTAAGGTTCCTGTATGCATTCTACTTCATTTATTTCTGCATATTCATCAATTCTAACATTTTCACTTTCCACAATTTTGTTAGTGTTAGAATTCAAACACTTATATGCTTTACTTCTAGTTGAATAACCAAGAAATATCCCTTCCTCACCTTTAGCATCAAGTTTTCTATTTCTGTTATCCTTCAGTATGAGGCATTTACTTTCAGAAACTTTAAAATATCTTACATTAGGTGCATATCCATACCATAGCTCATAAGGTGTAGCATTAGTACCTTTCTTGACTTGTACTCTGTTCAGGGTATAGACTGTTGTACTCACAGATTTTCTCCAATATTTCTATGCAACATTTTTCTCCATCATTAGTGTTCTGGCATAGTCCATGATATATCTATTTCTTCTTTCAACAATACCATTCTATGGTGGTGTCCTAGGTGTGGACATCTATCTTTTAATACCTCAGTCATTGCAGAACCTGTTAAACTCATTAGAAATAAACTCACCTCCTCGGTCAGATCTCAAACATTTCAAACTTTTACCTGTCTCTTTTTTAACTTTTGCCAAGTACCACTTAAATAACTGGAATGCATCATATTTTTCTTTAAGAAACATAACAGTCATCATTCTAGAGTAATCATCAACAAATATAGTGAAATATCTATCTCCACAATAACTTTTCTCACCAATGGGATGACAAAGGTCATTATGAACCAATTCTAGAATTTCCTCAGAAGTATGAGTCTTTCTCTTGAAGATAGACTTAGTCATTTTTCCTAACTAACATTGCTTACACATTGTATTTTCAGGTTTCTTTAACTTAGGCAGCCCTCTAACCTTTTTCAATTTTCTTATACTTACCAAGTTATCAAAGTTTACATGACACAACCTTTTATGCCATAACCAAACATCATTATATTGTGCAATAAAGTATGTCTCATCAGCTAAGTCCATATATAATAGGTTACCTTTTGTTTCCTCTCCACTTCCAACTAGTTCTCCAATAGAATCAAAGATCTTTGCCTTCTTGTGATGGAACTCAACTCTATAACTAGAAGTATTCAGCTGTGCAACACTCAATAAATTATAGTTAAGATCATTAACCCAATATACATTGTCACATCTGATCTTTCTCATCAATCTAATTGATCCTTTCCCTTTAACAAGACATGTTGCATCATTACCAAATTTAACATAACCACCTTTGCACTGATCTAAGGTCTCAAATTTATTTTTATCACCAGTCATGTGATGTGAACAACCACTGTCGATAATCCAATGGTCACCTTTATTCATATAATAAATTAATGCAATTTTTTCATCATCATCAAAATCATCTTTCATAGCAACATACACAACTTCTATGTCATTTTCATCATAATTGTCAAATCCATTGTCAGAAGCTTCTTCAGCTATATAGCAAGATTTCTTACATTTTTCTTTGTAATCCTTATACTTTTTGAAGTCTCGATCATCCTTTCTGTCTTTGTATTTGTTGTCTCTTCTTTCATCTTTGTCATTCTTATCAGGACATCTAGCAGCAATATGACCAACTTTGTTACATGAAAAACAAATGATAGGAAGTTTACCTTTGAATTTTCCTTTTCCTCTAGATAGTCTTCTTTCCATAAGTGCCTCAATTTTTTCCAGATCATCATGTGTAGTGTCGCTATCACTGTTCACACATTTCTTTCCTTTCTTTGATTTGTTAAGGACCAAATGGGACTTGAATTTAGTTTCAATAGCTTGTGGAGTGTAGTTATCAAAATTTGACATCTCAAATGCATTAAGTCTGCCTACCAGACCTTCCAAAGTCAAATTATTATTAGGAGTACATCTCAATTCTTGAATTGCAGAGACTCTAATAGCATATACAGGAAGAATATTCCTCAATACCTTACTCATAATGGTGTTATCATTAATGGTTCCATTAGCTCCTCTAATAGCATTCACAACTTCTTTTATCCTACCACAATATTGAACTATATTTTCTCCTTTTTGCATTTTCATTTCATCAAACTTACCTCTTAAAATTTTAGACTTGGCTCTCAGCACATTTGTATCTCCTCCATAGATGGTTTCTAGGGTATCCCACATCTGCTGTGCATTCATACAGTTCTTTATGTCTTCAAATTCAGGATAGCTCAAGGATGATGCAATCTCCAACATTGCTTGACTATGTTCCTAATTTTCCCTTAACTATTCAGTGGTGAGAGGTGATGGTGGGGATACATAATCATGTTCAACATAGCATTTATCAACATCAACAATACCAGCTAGATGCAATTTCAACAAAAAATGACATGCAAGGAAGTTATCTTTGTTCAACTTCAGTACCTCCTTTTTATACATCTTGATCTTTCGCTCCAAGTACCTTGAAACTGTTTTCAAGAGACCAAACCTTTGATACCAATTGTTAGAATGAATTTAGAATAACTGAGAGGGGGGGTGAATCAGTTATCCACATGTCTAGATGTACCAATTGAAACTTTATAGCACTTTAAACAACTCAGAATTGCTTGGTAGCAACAACATAAATCAACATTATAAATATGCAGTTTACTATTCAAATGTAATCAGCTTGAAGAAACTTAATAGTAAAACACAACATAAACATTCACACAAGTTGACATCAAGATTTAACGTGGAAACCCAGTTTGGGAAAACCACCAGTAACATGCTACCAAATTTTCACTCTTCTGAAGTGAGCTCTGCTAGGAGCCAACCCTGTTAAAGGTTACAAAACACACTGCTAAAATGTGACCTGGTTAAAGGATTTAATCACCCTATCAGAAGTGGCCTCGTTAAAGGACTTAGAAAATTCCACCTTTCTCAAAGGATTTATACAATGACTATTAGGTCAACATGGTTAAAGGATTTTGACTGATATAATGGTTAGAAAGTAATCAACATGTGTGATCTGATACATACAACTTACTTTGCAAATCCAGATCTAGTTCAGCTCTAATGCTAATTCACTTAGTGGCCTTTATTCTCATTTCAATCTTCAGATCTTCTTGAAAATTTGTCAAGAAATCACTTTTGCAATCCTCTACTTCTCTACTCATCCTTCTTTGATAGATCATGCCAATTAGCCAATTAACCATGCAATACTCTTTGCATACACTTCTTACTCTTTTAATAACCCCTCAAGGTTATCTTATACCTCTTCATCTAGGTAAAATAAATCCTTTCCTCTTAATTAGGATCGTAGATCTTAGGTTAGGTTAGATCCAACGGATCTTTCCATCATTTACATTTAATTTACTTCTCCAAAGCAATCATAAATTAAATCTTGAATCCATGCGTTAATTACGGTTACCCGTGCATTGAATAATGTGGACCAATCATTCTTATCCTTAATTAACTTTACATATCCTAATAAGTTCAATTATGTCATCCAGAGATCTCAAATCTCAACATTTACCAAAATAATAGCGCTCGGTCAACACCGTGTTCTTCCACTCGGTCATCGTCATTTTTCTGTCAATTTACTAGTGCTCAATTGACACTAGAAATTATGCTCGACATACACTGGTCCTTGGTTGACACAAACTTTACTCGGCATATACTGTTCTCAGTAAACAGACATCTTTATCTTAGTATAATAGATAAACAACACATTACTTTTCCAATGTGCCAACTGATCAAGTACCCTTGTAGTTTCTCATAACTCAACCATTCCACTCAGTCTTCTTGTTATCCTTGCCTTCAAATCTTCTTCAATAAATAGATATGGTACTCAAACAAATAGCAATAGTCTCACTAGTTAAGGTTTGACATTAATGAAAAAACAACAATTGTTTACATTGTAGCTTTCCAACAAAACCATGTAATGACGATGGAGCTATACAATATATCTTCTCATTAACACAAAAATCAGTGTTAATTGGAGGTAGTTCCTAGGGTAACCCATTCTTTTAGAAGATGTGTGTACCTCAAGGGTACCTCAATGTCATCTATGGTCTCATCATCATAAGAACATGACCCCCCTTCAGCAGGAAAAAAATTCATGCATTTATTGAGTTTTCTTCTAATCTTTTGACATCTTGTTGACTTCCCTATTTTAGGCCTTCTACATGTCTCACTTTCATCTTCTATTCCTGCATTTCCCTGACTTGAGGAAGACAGATCTGACAGGTACCTATTAGGTGGTTCCTGCATTCCATCAAATGACAGATATAGTTGGTAGGGAGCGAGATATTTTTCTAAATGAGGGTAATATTGATGTAATCTATGTATGCACCCTAAAATGGTCGCCTAGACTTTGGGCCCCATTTATTATTTTATCAATTTATCAAATCCCTGAATCAATATTTTCAAATATCAACAATATCAATTATATCAATTTCTTTGATCAAATCATAATCAATCCAATATTTCCTAAGGTTTGAGCCTTATTTAATTTAAAAGAGAAAAAATAAAAATAAAAATATTATTTAATTAAGAGAACATGCTCTCTTTTAATTAATTAAAAAAT
>MU225315.1:508511-535798 GCA_018584345.1 Thuja plicata
ATATATATAAAGTATTTTAATTTTTAATTTTAATTAAAGTCTAATTTTTTTAATAGTTAAATTTCCAATTATTAAAATATTAAATTTTGTGCCCTCCTCCCTCCATGTAAAGTGAGTCAATATAAATTTTGTAAAATAATTAGTCCCATCTAGCCATAGGTGAAGACTAATGTTTTCATGTTTCTTTTATCTATTGATCTATTACTGTCTGGTATGAGGCTCGGGCCAACCTCTCTGATCCTGTTTATGGTTGTGTTTCCACCATTTTTGCACTCCAACAATAGGTATGATTGGTCTTTTTGGAAAATAGTTTGTCAAGATTGATCATAGACATCATGTTTTCACAACCCAAGTGATTAAATTGATGAGTTTTTGGTAAAAAAATGTTTGTTTAGTTTTTTTTCATTAAGAAATTTCACACACCATGGGATTCGATTAATGAGTTTCTTTTCTTTAGGTTTTTTTCATGAGTTTCTGTTCTTTGGAATTTTACCAAACTATTACCCATTGAGACACTTTGAGTTTTTATAGTTTGTTGTACAAATTTAAGTAGATGCATCATACAAGTCATAGGAATCACAAATATGTACAACTATGGCTGTTAGTTTTAGGCAGTCTGTTATCTGTAAACTCTGACTGTTCTTCAGAATTTTGTACACTCTTTATAAACTCAAATACAATATTAGAAAAAGAAAAATTCATGGGAATCGTATGGATTTATATATTCTCTCTGAGATATATTCTATGAACTGCATTTAGTTCCCAAAACAAGCTTGATTCTTATTATAACTAGAATTGGCTAAAACAAAATTGTTATAGATTACAGATTGGACTTTAGAATTGGCTCAACCTTATTAAACATGTAGTCTTGTTGCAATCCCAAAATTGTGAGCCTTTTAATTTTGTAATAGCTATAATTTGAATTATTATTATATTAGCACCAACATCTTTCCATGTCGTGATTCATCTGGTGAGAAAGATTGTTGTCAAAAGCCTGCATCCTTATTATTATTAATACTGTGAAAGAATAAAATACAAATGGTTGTCAGACAATAACCAATTTAAAAAGTATACTATAGGACAATGGAATCTACAACAAAAAGAATTTTTGAAAAGTAGAATCTTACAATCTTGTTTTATAATGTACAAATCAATCCAGAAAATAAATCATACAAGACTATACCAAATATGGATTTTTTATCTCTTCAATGTATTGATAATGCAAAATATGAATGTTTAGAAAAGAGGCTTGTCGGTGTGGGAAAATTGAAGCCTTGTAAGAATGTGGTCTCTTATACGCCTAGGAAAGGGGGCCTCCTTCACACGCATACATTTTCCTTCTTATGCTAAGTTGTCTGCGAATGTAAAACTGAGCTTAGGGAGGAATTAGATTTAACTATATGGTTTGAAGAAAAATGCAAAACCATGGTATAAAAAACTCACCAAACCCTCTCTAAAGATGAATTTGGAGCACTTAGATTTTAGGATGCAATTCTTTTTGTTAAAAAATGTTAAGATGGTAGTATACTTGGTTGTTTACATGGATGACCTATTAATAATTTGTAACAATGAAAGATACATTGCAATTGTGGAAGAAATTTTGAAAAAGGGGCTTGAAATGATTGACTTGGGATACCTTCATTACTATTTGGATACATCAAATTGCCTTAGAAATCCAATTATATCCTTATTCCACAAAAAAAAAATGTGAAGTCTGTGAAGTGCTAAGCGGATTTGGAATGTTAAACTAGAAATCTATCAAAAGGACTAAGTACAAATAACTTGTTGGATGTTTGATTTATGTAAGAACGAAACTAGATATTTATTTTGTTGTTACAGTCTTTTCTAGATTCATCAATGACATAGAGAAGATCAATGAATAGAAAAGAAAGAGTTTCTATGATTTCTTAAAAGGGAACTCAAAACTACAAGTTCAAACGCTCCAAAACAACAAATTCCCATTAGTCAAATATTCAAATTTAAATTGTGGAAAGGGCATGAAAGATTAAAAAGACCTCCTGATTTCCTAATGCACCTAGGATCAATAATTATCTTTTTGAAAACCTAGGAAACCATCTATACTGACTCTCTCCTCAATAAAAGTAGAGTGTTTGAAAACTGCCAAAATAACTAGAGAATTGTTATAGCCTAGGAAAATATTATTGATACCTATAACATCCAACTATATTGTAGGTCATTCAAGGTGAGGGAGGCCAAATTAAGCTGGATGAGCTTATCGACTCATCAATGATGGTGCTTAGTGATAACACCAGGGAATTTAAGATGGATTTGCTCAATAACACTAGGAATAGCATGTTACATAACTAGAGGACAATTAAATGGTTATTCCATTAAATGGAGGATCTCAAAAAAGGGTTAAAGACACTGGCAAGGCTAAAACTGATAGCAATCTAGAGGAACAGATGAATCTGAGCACCAGAGTTCAAAAAATGGAGGAATATATGACTAGGGTAGAAGCTACCCTTAAAACCATAGTAGAACAAATCTATAATATCCCCAAAGCATCTAAAGAGCACACCAATACTATCATCGAGAAGCTGGAGGAAAAATTATATGGGACTAATGCTGCCAACATGGATGTGGAGATAAAATAGGACATTGATCAGGGTCCTGGAAAGAGAACTAGAGCTAGAACCAAGAAGATAAAGGAAAAGGATATGGCGATCGATCTCCAGAAGATCAAGGATTCAGCTACAAACATGGAGCTACTTGAGGCAAAGATGGCTACCCTGATGGTGGACTTATCTTGAGGGTCACGAGTCTTTTTTTTGTCCCTGTATTATTTTCTTTTTTAGAAGCTCTATTTTTTTTTCTCTGGCTTTTGATGTCCTGTTCTGTCTTTTGGTTTTGTTTCATTTAAGACTGGGTGTATTGATATATTTTCAACTCTGTTTCAGGTTTCAAGAACCCTGTAAAACTTGTTTTACTTAATCAAAAACATCCAACCGTATCATATACATGAAATCAATAACCCAAGTTTTCCTCCTGTGTAATAAATTCTTTAGAGGTATTGTTTATTATTCAAAATATTGTGCGGCCATGGAGGGAGGGGGAGATTTTTGCACCGCTATGCAAGGATTGAGACAATTATCTTGGCTTAACAGGGAAAAGTATGGTTTTAGAGGCATTTGTTCGGGGATAACAAAAAATTATAGAAGATTTCAAGAGAACCCAAAGAAAAGACAACAAACAACGATTACCAAAATCCATAATTACCGTTCCCTTAATTTTCCCTAAATTGGCCGCTACTAATACCAACAGAAGTTTTTATTATTATAGAAAGACTCAGACCCATTCCACACAAATCCCAATCAATGGTAGGTCAGTACTCATACTTTATGTAAATATTAGTCATACTCATTTTTTCTTGGAAGATTCCCTTTCTTGCATGACTTTTGTAGGTGTGAAGTAGTTTAAATTTAATGTAGCAGAGCATGTTGTTATTCCCAAAATGATTTTCCAATATCTTAAAATTTTGGGAATTTGTATCATAAAATTTTTGCATTTATCTTCTACTTTATTGCTCGAGAATTATGTCAAAGAGTTCACATGATATCTTTGAGAGGCATCAAAATAATCACCACTTGTCTTAACCAAACTTGTGCACTCTTTTCCTTATTAATTTTGTTAAATATATAGCACACATCTGATTAGGTTCGATTTGTAGGCTATTATGTATCTAGTTTGCATTTTTTTCAAAGAGCATTCATTTTTGCAAGGCCATCATATTAAACTAAATTTGCATTACACAACCAATTGATAATCAACGATGCTACAAATTAGTTCTATTATAAGCTTTAAATTGCAGTGATCTTTTGAAAATCAAACAGATATAGAAAATACATGGCACTATACATTCATACTACTATAAGATCCCTTACCATTATTCACCATAATTTAACTATTTTTCCTTATGCATTTCGTCAAACAATTGTCATGAAAGTGTAACTCCAGTATCAGTTTCAAGAGTGAATGATAACTTTCTACTCATGTTGCTTTACTAAGGATTAAGGACATATATGACAATAGAATATCATGAATTCACCACACTTAACAAAAAATAAGGATCAATACTCTGAAATCATCTAACTATTAAATTTGGTAACAAAAACTGCATTGAACAGAGATCTGCCCTAAAATGCAAAATACCTCAATAAAATCAGTGGAGATTGTGCAGTTGCAAATACATTCATATCTGACCTTTAATTAGTACTAGACCTAGAAGGAAAGTAGTTCTGACCTTATTATCATATGCAAGAGCAAACTTAGTTCTTTAGCATCTGAAGAAATTCAACTCCATCTTTCAAATTCTAAAGTAAAAGGATTACATATTCTTTGTGTCTCCACAGGAGATCGACCTTCACAACAGCTCGTGGCACCAATTGATTCCCAATTTTTTCACTGAACCACATCAATCCATCTGCATAGAAATTTAATTTTAGCATCAATAAGGGCACTCCTATTATGGATATTTTATGACATTTCACATTTTATTAAATTTCTATTTCTTCTTAGATTCATTGATATCATTGTCAGTTGCATTAGTGTGTGGAAAGAGATCAGTATAAGTTATACATAAATCATATACCAATATAGGAAGCCTTCATGATATATCTTCCACCAGATATCAAATGATTCATTTTTTACATCTTGAAAAGGAGGAGAGGCAGTAGGGTTGCATCGATCATGCGGGGAATAGGGGTGGATCAACAGATTAAATGATAAAATCAAATTGGTGTCATGAAATCGTAGATCTTACCTATGATCCCTCACTAGCCTCTATGCCCTCACTTCCTCCACCCTTCGTTCCCTCTGCGGTTTCTGACTACTGTGCATAAGGAAACATAATGAATAGATATCTTACTTTTTTTTAAGTAATGCTCGTGTTCATCAGAATTCTGACTAACATGGGTGTTCGTCAAAATTCTGATGAACATGGGCATTACTTAAAAAAAAATCAAAATTTTCCTTTCATAATCTGACCAAGAAAAATGAATATAATGCCTCGTCAATAATTTAGGTCAAAAATAGGGGTGAAATATACTAGTAGTTTTACACCATCCGTTGGATTGAATTTGACTTGACTGTCCTTTATCTCTTCTTTAGCCTCATATTTGGCCCACCACTTTCCACTTATCCATTAGGTGCAATTCCTTAAAGGTTAGATCATATGCATCTTTCATTTGAGGCTTTATGTCAGCCACAAGATCTTTAGCAACTTGACCACTTGTTAATCTATCTCGATGGGCCTTCAAATCTGACAACTTCCACGTGTCGCAACAACGCAATGCCTTTAATGTTAAATATCTTCATCTTTACGATCAAGGGATAGCACCGGACATTAGATCTTCTCACATGTGCACTACCTTTAATTTTTTACCTCTGCGCAGACCTGGTTTAGCCATCTTCCATGCGTCATCTAGGCGTGATGCCTCAATGAGTGAAGAAATTGATCTGCATCGTTAAGGGATAGCGCCCACCATTGGGTTACAAGAAACATGATCGAAAGATGTAAAAGGTAATAAAGTGACTTGGGACACTAAAACTTAGGAAAAATTAATGTATCACCCTGCTACAACTTAGGAGCTTAAAATGTTGGCCCCATTCGATGACTTAAACACATGACTTAAGGAAATTTAAGTTACTTGAAAAAGTAACTTCGAAATATAAGAAGGTTGTGAGAGTTTAGGGTGAATCAATGGCCTCAAAAATATTCCAATAAATCAACCCAAAAACTTAGTACCACAATATTAAGCCTCTAGTTATCTTCAGTCCTACAAGATGTATGCCTTCAATTAAACTTATAGAATAACTACTACTCAGAGCTCACTCTTAAACCTTGTTCTTAATGTTTACCGAATAACAGTCTTTCATTTACTCAAAAAATAGTAAATTTCTTAGTGTATACCGATCAATCCAGATTAGTTATGTGTAATGAAAAACACTAAAGTAATGACTCATAAATACATTGACACATGGATTTTTAACTTGGAAATCATGTTAAGGGAAAAATCACTTGGGATGGTAACCCAAAATTTTCACTCTTCTAAAGTGAGCTCGGTGATGAGCCAACCTTGTTAAAGATTACAAACACACTGTTAGGTGTGACCTTGTTAGAGGATTTAAAAAGAATAGTTTGTCACTTGATATCTAGCATCTCTATGCTACCTTCTATGACCAAACCCAGTGTAGTTTTTCAAATTGTATCTAGCATCTCATGCTATCTTCATGATAAAAAATTTTGATACTCCTTGGGATGTATATCAATAAAGAAAGGATTGTTAAGTCATGCTCAGTTAAGAGACTTTCTGAATCAATTCTTAAACTAAAACAATAAATGATCTATTCACACATACAACTTATACTTGCATATTTTCAGATCTATTGTAAGCTCATTTTACCTTTCTAATCAATATGTATTTTCAATACCTTTGCTCCACTTCTTTCTTCTCGGTGATGTTGTGCTTCTATTTTGCTTGGTGTCCACAAAAATCTTTATCTCTTTCCTCAGCTTGATTGATCAGGACTGTATGAAGTTGTTATTCATCAGTTTCTCTTCAACATCCTTCATTTTCCATTCACTCCCCTAATTCAGAATGAGTTAGATTGTCTCTTTATATACATGATATCATCATTTCTCACTTCTTGATTTTCTTGTTCTTGGCATAATCCATAATCTTAGCTAATCTTGATTTAAAGATCAACTCCTATTTTATCTCGTAGAAATCTTCTTGCCAACTAGATAAAACAAATTTAAATCTTTCACCTATCTCTGGCTTTAACTTGTCGATGAAAACAATGTCAAAAACTAGTTAAGTCTATCTTTAGCTATGTCAACTAAGTATTTTATCATTTCTAAAATTTAGTTAATTTTGGTGTTTTAAATATTTGATAGATTCGGTCAACACTTTAGTTCTCCTCGAGCTTCTGCGTCGGTGTTGTCTATCTATCGGGGTTGTCTGTCTATCGGGTAACACTATAATTATGGCCATTGGTAATGCTTGTGATTCTTCTCATCGGTAATGCTTGTCAGTTTCTTTTCTCAGGCATCACTGTGACTTTGCTCTCAGTTTTCTCTGTCTGTCGGTTTCCACTAACCATCAGTGTTTGAAGTCACTTAGTGAATGCTGGTCTTTTATGCATTACTGAAAGCATAATCTTTGTCTTTTAGATTCTCTGAATTCTTTGACACTTTGTATATAACCGATTAGATTATATCAAGTTGACATCAATGACAATACAATCCATTAACTGATTTAATGTCTTGCATTATCTTTCTGCATTTCAGTGATCAACTTAACCTATTCAAACATTCAATTAGTTACATGTCATCAATCTCTCCCTTTGGCATTGATGGCAACACACTACATTATCACACTATATTATTACTAATACAATATGAAATATATCATTTGAAGATCATTAGTATGTCCTATTATAACTTATACAAATTTCTGGCTCTCGGTAAGCTCATATAGCTTAGATTTGTTTCTTGCAGAGTGTGTTCTTCAATCTTCAATCCCTTTATTGTATAGATGTACCAACTTCTATCTTTGTTTCTGATATGTGTTCTACCTTGATTTTTCCTCACCTTGATCATCTCTTTTTCCTTTGACAACAATCTCTCTCTTAGTATGTATTCTCTACCTTTGTTACTTCTCTGCCTTTGATGGATATTTCATATGTAATCAATCCCTTTGGATATTGATTAAACCTCCATGGATAATGATATAATCTTTCTTTTGATAATGAGATAATGATGTAGCATAAGTCTTACTAAACCCTATCTTCTCCTAGGGTATCATTAGGCCACTCCTTTGACCTATTAGGGTTCTTGACTAACCCTATTCTCCTAAGGGATCTCTTCTCAACATCCTTCTCCTTTCAACTTGTGAACACCAATCAAGTAGAACAACAACTCAACACAACTCCTCCAAGGCTCTCATTAGCCCTTCTTGCTCCATCTGCACTATTTGATCCAACATGTTAAAAAACCACTCCACAAAGAGAGATAGGCTTCTAGGATGAGACTAAGAACCTATTCAATTCCTGCAACCACAATTTTCATTGGAACCCTAATCGAGTTCTAAGAAACACACTGATTGCTCCCTAAATGGGACTACAAGCATTAGGCCTAATTAGGATATTTTTCTACAATAACTTGTAAAAATCCTTAACAATTTGGAAAAATAACATTGGATCCTAATGCCCTTTTTAGAGACCTACAAGATATTTAGGGCCTTGGGCTTCCAAAATGTCTGTACAGTATTGCCTACAAACAAGCCTAAAATTCAGGGTTTCAAGGCATTCAAAGCATGTCTAACAAAATCCTTGTTTCCACCACCAAAAATTATTCGCCAAAACATCCCATTGAATATGGGACTCCAAAAAACATATTCCTACCTCTCTTCAAGCTCTGATTGAAGCTAACAATGCCTACAATCCACCTTAATAGATCTGCAACTCACTGTGATCCCTAGCCATGTAACTCTGGCTCGCCTACGGCATCACCTTAAAAATTTCTTTCTTTCTTTCCAAGGCCCCTCCCTCACTGTAAAATATGTACAAGGAGTCATCTCCCTAATCCCGAAGGCCTATGCAGATTCCACAGTGGGAAGAGGACCTATGACTCCATCCTCACCAGTTGCCTGGTTCAGACCAACGACTAGACAGAAAGCAAAATAAATTACAAAAATAAATAAAAGCTCACAAAATGAAAATCCAAAACCACATAGAATATTAAAAACAACTACTACAACACCTCCATGGATTACAGTAAGTGATTCAATCCATTAAAACACCAAATGCTCAGAAAATAAGAAACTGTAACTGTTCTTTCACTTATCCAGTCTATACATACACTGAAAAAATTAAGCCAACCCTTTCAAAAGGTTGAGGATAGCCTAAAGTAGTTGACCAAGACACAAAATCAATGGTTTCAGATAGTTATGAAACCCATTGCTCAAAGTTGCAATTATGCAATAAATGTTGTCAATGTTGTCAATGACAACATTGACAACTTTTACATCTTTTTGGATTTGCTATCCAAACTTGGTCATAAGTCCACCAAACTTAACCAAATTATTATCTAAGGTGTTTGAATATTGAAATAGGACCTCAAGTCCCTTACTTGTCCAATTTGACACCATAATGAAAAATAACACCGTGTTTGACCTAATGTGGACACTTCTTGCAAATAAGGTTACTAAGGACCCATTAAGGCATCCTAATCTAACACACCACACACTAGGACTCATCTAGTCCCCTTATTACACTAGTGGTTTGGCTAGGACCACTACAAGCCAAAAAAAATTAGGAACCCTAGGTCTACTATGAGCCCTTCCTAGGTGCTCCTACACCATACTCCCCCACAAGGGAAAGTTATGTCACTCCTATGGAAAATATGTCTTCTGAGATGCTCACCTTCTAGAAGTCTACTTCTACAATCCATGAGGCCTCTGATTCAAGCCTATCCTTCCACTTGATAAGGTGTTCCATGTACACCTTGTTCCTTGTAGTCTTTTTGACTCTGGAATCCATAACTCTATCAGCTTTTAACTGTGGCTTGGGAGGTAATAAAATAACCTCAACATCATCACTAACCCCTTAACTGCTTTGACCCTTCTCTGCTATCTTCCATTTGAATTGGATCAAGTCTTCTACGTTGAACATTGAAGATATGCTCAACTCTGAAGGTAGGTCTATTTGTGTTAGCTAAATGTGGGCCTCTGATTTATCCATACACTTCAACATGGTCATTGCTCTTCAATCACATACAGAAATGAATATAGATTAATTCATCCTACATGTGTGAATGAATCGACCTATTGCCTTCTAGAAGGCTGGAGTATGAGCTTGCTCTTAGATCATGGCAAGCTCAGTGACTACACCGAAGACCTAAATGAAGGATTTAAAAATCTATATGTTGAGAGTAAATTGTTGATTAATCTAAATGCAAATGTAAATACAGATTGCTATTAATCCAAGCTAGTTAGGATTCAGTTTTAGAGCACCAAATTGAAAGTATGAGATAATCAGTTTTAAACCTAAAATAAAGTGTGCTCTAAATTAGATTGATTTGCTTGAAAGTAATAAACAACAAATATTAAATAAAAGCTAAAACATGCAAGAAAGCTAAGATAAAATGTAGTATAATAACTTTAAATAAAATATTAGGATCCTTTGTGAGGGAAAAGAGTTTCTCTTTTATAGAAATCTCTCTCGAATCGACGGTTGAGATCGAACAAAAAGAGTGGCTCATATTCGATTGAAGAAGCACAATCTATGTGCAAGTGATGTGATTGGTTGAGAGAGTCAGTTGACTGAACTGACTGATCAGTTATTTTGGAAACTTCCATATTCAGTTTAGAGTTAACTAAAATGTTTCCAAAATGATAAACAATGGAGAATCAGTTAACTGAGTGGAACTAGATTGTTTCCACTTTGATAATCAGTCAACTGAATTTGATGATGTCATATGCATTTTTAATAAATTAATTGATTTTGAATGCACATTTATGTTTTTATAATTAATTTAATTCATTTTTTATTTAATTGACAATTTTATAATTTTTATTTAATTAATATGTCATAATATCAATTAAATAATTAACATAATGTTTCTTTTCCAATGTAATGTATTTTTGGAATTAATTAATTAATCAAGTAAGGTGATCGATTAGGACCTAGGGTTTAGGTCAGATCATTTCAAATTTCATAATTGCCTTTTTGATTGAGGACTTAGGTTTAATCAAGATTAGGGTTTCTTGATTAATTGCTGAGATTGGGGGTCTAGGGTTTAGGTGACCATTTTTAGGTGATTACATTTGCCCCTCTTTGAATTGATGTGCAATCAGCGCATTGATTCAAAGAATTTTTAGCGAGAAGACCCAGAATAGTTTGATTTGAAGCGATGAAACCATTCTTTTGAAGAAGAAAACAAACTTCAAGCTTGATTGGATGAAGATCGATCAAAAGATATAAACACAATACTTAGTTTGATTTTAAGCGATGAAACTAAACATCTGTCAGGAACTCTTAAACCTTTTTGATTGGTTTGAATGAATAACCAGTTTGATTTGAAGCGATGAAACCGATTATCGTTAAGAGATTTGATAAGCAAGAAAATTGACTTGATTTGAAGCGATGAAGCCAATTTGATCAATGTATCTGGTTTCAATAATGAATAGCCCATATAAGATTGATCTTGTCTGGTTTCGAGTGTATTCACCACTGTATAAGACCATTGATTAGGTTGCATTTGATTTAAGATGATCTCAACTTGATTTGATGTGATGAAGCTGAGATGCCCCAAGTGATGGGGTTATGATTGAGGATGTGATTAATGGAATGTTGATGTCCTGATCCTGCCCCCTCGGGAGTGAAATCAAAATATGGCTAGGTTCCCCAGTGATGAGAAGAAATTCAATTGATTAGACAATTTAGGAAGAAACTGATCTGATTAGAAAGAGGTCCCACATGGTTAGGACAAAATTTGTACTTGATGAGAGGTCTTGTTGACCGAGATTGACCAATAAGTAAGATACATGGATTGATTAGAAGAAAATCATGAGAGATTTCTATTGGTTGTGCAAGTGGTCAAATTCAAATTTTGATTTTGATCCTGAAAATAGAATCAGGATAGTTGATTTAGCAAGGGGTATCATGTCCACTTGACAATGAGAAGATTGATCGATTAGAATCTTAGATCCTTCACATTGGATAAAGATAAAGTTATTATGTTGATTTCAACACTATGCAGATGTAGATGCAAGACTAAAATGAATGCAACCTAAGGTGTAGTCACTGAGCTTTAGCATTGAAAATTTTCATCATTGAGCATTTTTTGAACATCGGAGTCAATACAATCCTTACTAGTGCCATTGCGACCATAAGAATATGAATAAGACTTTCATCGGATAAGATATGGGAAACTAATGTAAGCATTGAGGCACAAAAGCCGAGATGACCTAAACATTGTTTCCAGTTCATGTTGTAAGAGTACACTAGTATCAAGGCATCCAAAGCCAAGATAACCATGAGTGTGGTCTTGCGTAAACAAATAGAGCAATAACATTCAAGGAGATAGTTCCGACCTCATCTTGGCGTACAACTAAATAGGATCGAGGGATGTGAGGCTTTTCTGCCTTAATGCAGGAGCTCTTACCACATACACCCAATTTATTTGATGTTGTTGGATCATTAGGACCACACCAACAAGCAGTAGACAAATAAAATATTAAGGAAATCAATGAAAATAGACAATATACAAATAGAAGTGTAGCATACTTCAGCCAATTTCAAAGTTTTTAGATGTGTATATGTATGAGATGTTGAGAAACACCATTGTGCTTGTGAGTGCTTTGTATTTGATTTCTATCGATCTGTAGTTTATGTTTGTGATATCCAATGTGTGTTAAGAAAAATAGATGTATCCAAAGATAGTGTTAAGAAACATTGTTGATTGTGGTGTTGAGAAACACCTTCTTACGTCAGTAGCAAGATGTCCTTCAGAAATGACAAGATTACTGACTCTGGTGTAAACCAAAGATGCGATCAAATTGGGGATCCATGCCCCAAGTAGCAAATTACGATAACTGACTTGACTCATGCTGTGAGGACAAATCTGATTTGATTGCCCCCAAGTTATGACTCTAGATTAGTTTCAAGCCATGAGGAGGGTTCTCAGAAGAACCAGTATCACAAAAGTGACTGAAAGATATGTACAAACTGAAGCAAAGGAATGATGCCAAGATTGAGCATTGATAGATGGAGCGCTGAATACAAGAGGTGTCTGTTTACCAGGTTTTCACCTACTTGGAAGAGATTCTATTTAGCAGAAAATGACTTGATTTGAAGTGATGAAGCCAATTTAATCAATGTACCTGGTTTTAGTAATGAATAGTCTGTATAAGACCAATCTGTCTGGTTTCGAGTGTATCCATCACTGTATAAGACAATTGATTGGGTTGCTTTTGATTTATGATAATCTCAACTTGATTTGATGTGATGAAGCTGAGATGCCCCAAGCGATGGGGTCTTTCTTGATGATGTGATCATTAAAAACATGGTAAGCATGCCTCTGTTGCCATCCTTTTTTCTCAATTTTTCAATTTTTTTGTATTTTTCCATTTTTTTTATTTTTTTGATTGATGCATCAAGGCGCCTATTGCAAGGTTTTCACCAAGATGATAATTTTTTAGGAATTTTTCCAATTTTTAGATTTTTCTGAGATTACTCTTATCTCAAGCAAGATCACATTGGTTTTCCCCCAATGTCTAGCAAGGTAGAGATCATTACAAATGGATTAGAAAGCTGATGGATGAGGCGAAAAGGCAATGGTGGATGAAGAGGGTGAATGTGACCCTCAAAGATAGTCTCCTCAAGAATACCCAAGCTAGGGAAAATGAATAATACAACAACATAGGCTTAGAGAGTGGTGCTAGATAGCATATAGCCAGACAATGACCTGATGTCATAAAAAACATGGAGTCCAAAAGAATGGACATGCCAAGAGACTTTTGAGAAATAGTTTTTCATTTTTTTTTCCATTTAGATCAAGACCAATGGGTCAGTGTTGGATAGGATATATCTATGATAGCCCAATCGGGATAAGGGGTGATGAAGGTATAAGTGAATTTTTTTGGGATTAGTGCAAAGGAATTTTATGGATAGGCTCAACCTTGTCAAGATCAGCAGAAGGAACATCAATGTTCGTGGGCTAGATGGATGTAAGATATGGTGGATGAGATGACATGGAAGGAACTTGCCCCCAAGTGAAGAGTGCAAGTAGGAGGGATTATGCATGACACTTGTTTTCTAGGTTTTCATCATGGTACTTTTCCAAGGCACCACAAGAAGTGGTTTTCACCATAGGATGGATTGATTTATCTTTACTTTTGCTACCAAGGTGCCTGTTTACTAGGTTTTCACCAAGGCACATTTTTTTATTTTTTATTTTCCTTTTGTACTTTTGATTTTATGGAGGAACTTAAGCTCCTTGCTCTTTTGATAGTGCTCCTTTAAAAGATATGTTATGATAGGCCAATGTCGTTGAAAGTATGCTCAAAGATGCTGATAGGGTGATGGTAGAGAAAAATGATATGGAGGATAAGGGAGATTGTAGCCAAGGATTTATGTGATGGATTGGATAAGAGGAATAGTAGGATATGGGATGGATGGGTAGTAGGTAGGTGATGGAAAAGGTGATGAGATCAACATTGACACACCCCTTGAAGGGTAGTGGAAAAATGGAGGAAAAGTGAATGGAATAGCTCGAGACTTTGATGGATGAGTGTAAATGGATCTTTATATGCGAGGACCCAAGATGGATGAGGTATTCAAGGTAATGGATTTTGGGACATGAGGACTCAAAATAGAGTTAGAAGATGGGGGATGTTTAGCTAAAGATGAAGTGGAATACTTTGGAAGCTTGGATGCCAACTCTGACTTTTCCTTTTTGTTCAAGCCTTTTAAAAGAGACTTGGGAATCCATGTAGCTTTTGATTTTCCTTTGCTTTTGGATGATGTAGAACACAACTCGTCCATGATGGATTTAGGAACCCATATTTTCTTTGATTTTATTCTTTTCTTGGACTTAGAATGAAATTCTTCTATGATGGATTTAGGAACCCATATTTTCTTTGATTTTATTCTTTGCTTGGACTTAGAACGCAATTCTTCCATGATGGATTTAGGAACCCATATTTGCTTTGATTTTATTCTTTGCTAAGTGGACCTTTGCGGTCTCTTTTTAGTCACATGTCGATTAGATGGGACATTGTGATCTTCATATGTAAGTGGATTCTTGGATTTCTGATTTCTTAGTGGTACATCCAAATTGCTTCCAAAAGTCTTGGGAATTGTGGATGAATAGGGCTGATATGACTGGTTCATATGGATGGTTTGATAAGGAGATTTTGAGGATGTATGTCTTCATTGATCTTGATAGGTGATAGGGTAAGTGGATGGAGGGATATAAGGACCCAATACAGATGGAAGGCTTGACAGTTTTATCTTTGGGATATAGGGACTGAGGATGGATTTTGAGGATAGTGTAGGATGATGCTTACATTTGAATGGAGGGATATCAACATATTTAGAGTGAGCTACATTTACAAGTCTCTTCTCATTTGAATTCATCTTTATATCAATAGAAGCATGAGCACCTTTGATTGGAGCAATTTTGATAGTAGCAGCTCAAGCTTGAGGGGATTTATTTCCCTGTAAGTGATTTGAAGGAATGATGTTTTCTTGATGTTGATATGGAGCAGCATGACAAGGAGATGATGGGATGCTCTGATCTTGACAAGGATCTTTAGATGGTGTACAAACTTGATTTTCAAGAGGCCCATTAGAGATGCCAGAAAGGATATCTTGATCTTTCTTGGGAGATGGATAAGATATAGGGGATGTAAGAGTTTCTTCTTGGAAGAAATGGAATGGGATGAGAGGATCATCATGACACTCTTGAGGTATGTGACTTTGGTCAACTGTTGGATAAAGATGGATGGTGTCTTGATCTTGATCATTGCAAGTATTTGTTTCTTCACACTTTGGATTGCCCTCTTGACATGGAACTACTTTTAAGGATGAGGTAGGAGTTTTTATGTGCATAGGAGATTCTTGACACGCTAATGGACAATCATTTGTAGTAGGTATGATAAGATTTGAAGCACATGGAAGCTTTGGTTCAATGATCTTGAAAGCCTAAGAAAGACTTATAGACTTATGTTGATTAGCTTGAATCTCTTTTATAGATAGTCCCTAATGGTAGACATAGTCATCATTAGGCTTAGTTTTTGATGGAGATGGTGTGGCTGGTTTTGAAGCTTTAGGAGATGGAGGAATGGAAGAAGAAGTAGATGTGATCTACGAACCATTGCTAGACATCGATTCTTGATATTGATCATGCTCGAGATTAGATGAATCATTAGGATTTTCAACTTTGATTATGACATCATCTATGAGATCTTGGATTTTATGTTTTAACTCCATGTAAGATGAAGTTTTATGCTCATTATGTTGATGATATGCACAATATTTACTCAAGAATTTTCATCCATGTGATGTGGCTTGAGGTAATGTGATGAGATCATTATCAAGAAGTTATTCTAATGCAGATTCATAAGATTTCCCCAAAGGAGTGAAGTCTCTCGCGCATTTAACCCAAGGTTTTTCTTTCATGATGTTACTAATCCCTTTGGAGGAAGACTTTGTGGTGTTTTCAGCAGCTTTTAGGGCTTTAGAGCCACTCACTTGATAATGATCAAATAGAAAAGGATAGATTGAGCTTGATGAGGATTTTTTGGATTGTGTATCATTTTCCTTCTTTAATTCTTGGATTTCAGATTGCATAGTTTGAAGTTGTTTTGATAAAGCTGCCATAAGAATCTCTTCTTGCGTGTTGTTAGGACCATAAGGTTTATCCCATTATCTTTTAGACATTGCAAGACTAGGTTGATGCGCTTGCATAGAATATTGAAGAGGAGGTATGAAAAATTGATTGATTGACTGTTAGGTGCTGAAGTGATATCTAAAGTGTTGATTACGTCCAAGACCAAAGGACAAAGGAGATAAAATCCAACTGAGAGAGAAGCAATGACTCTGATCTTGAGTTAAGGTTAACAAACTTTCTTTCACAACTCAGGATAAGGACAGCGCAGACAAAATGATTAAAGTAACAAGTCACTTGGAATAGCATAATGAAATCAGATTTTGATATAGCAACAAGTCAGACTATCAACAAATTGTAGTCAAAGACATACTAGCGATGATGTTGATGAGGACATAGATTTGGTGAAAATTTAGACAGAACCTTCACAATAGAAGAGAAATTTGGACAGCAAGTTGATAGATTTCTAGAGTATGATATCAGATGCAAAAACTTAGACAAGAGTTGACAGTTAACACCTAGAAGTGCAAATTTTGAATCGCTGATCATTTTGATATTTGATTTGAATGTTCGTTTTGAATGTTTTGGTGTCTGTTTGTTTTGATGCTTCACCCACGCAAGACACGTCAAGAAAAATGTTTGTTGTAAAAAATAATAGAGACACCATAATCCTAGGATAGCCAGGGCAATATCTATTGAATTCCCACTTGAACCAAATTTCACCCATGCCTACTCATAGCGGACAACTTAGAAGCTTGGAGGCAAGGGCTCCTCCTTACAGTGCACTCACTTCTCAGGCACACCAAGCTTCAAATCCCAAGGGTAATCACTTCCCAAGGGACCGTTGTCTCTACTAAGAGCTATGAAAGTGTGGGACATCTTAGTCAATCTCTGACCTTCTATGCCAAGAGATAGAGAGCTTTTGGTTACTAGAACAAAGTTTGTAGTAAGGACATCCGTTCAGGTGGTTGTGATCAAGTCATTTTCCCAATTAAGGGGGCTCTCCCAATCCTTTCAAAGCAAGGCTTTCACCTTAAAAATATAGGGATTTTAATGCACCACTAGGGTACTAGAGGAGATTTAGGTTTCCACAATGAATTCACACCTATCCACTATGAGACTAATCACAATGGCATTTTTTGTATACCGGTTTGGAAGGGCTTGGCTTTAGCCTGTTACCGATTGGGCAATCCACTCTCACCGGCTCTGTTAAAGCACTCAGGAGGTAGCCATGCTAAAATAATTATATGAGTTTATCTCACACCCAAGATACACAAAGGTGAGGGAAGAGGATACGCTCATATAATTCTTAGGATTTACAAAACTAGAAGACACTTCAAGCAGAAGAAGAAAATGACAATAATGTTTCAGGATTTTTCATCATCCCAAAAGGGCGAGAGCATAGTTTCCTGACATTATTGTCATTCCTAAAACAAAAAAAAAATGTTCATTCAAAGAAGCCCTGCATGTGGGTTCCTATTTTAAGAAATCAAAAACAAGATTCAAGCACAATTTTTTGCATTCTATCGATCAAAGGCAACCTACAAAACCAATTCGTGAGTAGTTTGTGTTTTAGCATTCTTTTCTAGCGTCCTGCAAACCACTGTTATGAAAAACTTACCTATTCCTGCACATGCAACCCACTATTATAAAAATCCATAGAAAAAACAAAACACACAGCTTGCCAATCCCATGTGTTAGAAAACCAAGTTAGTCAAAGATAATATATCATTTGATAATTGAAAAACCTGTTGTCATAAAAATCAGGTTTTGACCAATCTGCACTAAATTAATCATAACTTTTGTAATTTCTAACAAAATTAATTCAAACCAGTGGAAAATGAAAGCTAACTCAAATACCTTTCTAGAAATATAAATTTTGGATCTGTATCATTTCATATGTGTACATACCAATAAAAACATTAGTCAAATTTCATAAAATCAGGTTCTGACTAGTCTGCACTAAAATGACCATAACTTTTGCAAATCTTAACTAAATTAATTCAAACCAATGGAAAATGAAAGATAACTCAAATAAATTTCTAGAAATATAAATTTTGGATCTTTATCATTTCATATGTGCACGTACCAATAAAAACATCAGTCAAATTTCATAAAATCAGGTTCACTAGTCTCTATTAAAATGACCATAACTTTTGTAAATCCCAACGAAATTAATTTAAACCAATGGCACATGTAAGATAAATCAAATAAATTTCCATAAATATATATTTTGGATCTGTATCATGTCATATGTGCATGTACCAATAAAAACATCAGTCAGATTTCATAAAAATCAGGTTCTGACTAGTCTGCACTAAAATGACCATAAATTTTGCAAATCCCAATAAAATTAATTTAAACCAATGGCACATGAAAGATAACTCAAATAAATTTCCAAAAATATACATTTTGGATTTGTATCATGTCATATGTGTATTTACCAATAAAAACATTAGTCAGATTTCTGGAAAAATAGACAAGAAATTTATCACAAAACTCACAAAAATTAACCTTGTGGTCGTAGGTTCGAGCCCCACGGTGGATGCCAGAAATGTGCTAGCTAAATGTGGGCCTCTAATTTAGCCATACACTTCAACATGGTCATTTCTCTTCAATCACATAAAGAAATGAATATATATTAATTCATCCTGCATGTGTGAATGAATTAACCTGTTGCCTTCTAGAAGGCTAGAGTATGAGCTTGCTCTCGGATCATGGAAAGCTCAGTGACTACGCCAAAGACCTAAATGAAGGATTTAAAAAGCTATATGTTGAGAGTAAAATGTTGATGAATCTAAATGCAAATGCAAATACAGATTTCTATTAATCCAAGCTAGTTAGGATTCAGTTTTAGAGCACCAAATTGAAAGTATGAGATATTCAGTTTTAAACCCAAAATAAAGTATGCTCTAAATTAGATTGATTTGCTTGAAAGTAATAAAAAACAAATATTAAATAAAAGCTAAAACATGAAAGAAAGCTAAGATAAATTGCAGTTTAATAACTTTAGATAAAAGATTAGGATCCTTTGTGAGGGAAAAGAGTTTCTCTTTTATAGAAATCTCTCTCAAATCGACGGTCAAGATCAAACAAAAAGAGTGGCTCAGATTCGATTGAAGAAGCACAACCTATGTGCAAGTGATGTGATTGGTTGAGAGAGTCAGTTGACTGAACTGACTGATCAATTATTTTGGAAACTTCCATATTTAGTTTAGAGTTAACTAAAATGTTTCCAAAATGATAAATAGTGGAGAATCAGTTAACTAAGTGGAACTAGATTGTTTCCATTTTAATAATCAGTCAACTGAATTTGATGATGTCATATGCATTTTTAATAAATTAATTGATTTTGAATGCACATTTATGTTTTTATAATTAATTTAATTCCTTTTTTATTTAATTGATAGTTTTATAATTTTTATTTAATTAATATGTCATAATATCAATTAAATAATTAACATAATGTTTATTTGCCAATGTAATGTGATTTTAGGAATTAATTAATTAATCAAGTAAGGTGATTGATTAGGACCTAGGGTTTAGGTTTGATTAGTTCAAATTTGATAATTGCCTGTTTGATTTAGGACTTAGGTTTAATCAAGATTAGGGTTTCTTGATTAATTGCTAAGATTGGGGGTCTAGGGTTTAGGTGACCATTTTTAGGTAATTACACTATTTTGTATGCATTGGCCCCATATTTGACCAAGACTTTACAAGGTTCCACACTCTTCATATGAAGTTTAGTAGGGACACCCTTCTGTAACTTAGATTTGTTCAAATGAACCATCACATAGTCACCTACCTCAAACTGAATGTCTCTTCTCTTTTCATCAACTTTGGCCTTTAACTTGTGTGTACTGTCTTGTATGGTCTTCTTGACTTGTTCTTGGATCTCCTTCTTGGTTTGAGTGAAGTCCTTAGCATGACCACTCCTATACTCCATGCCTCCAAGATCCCTGAGCTCACACACACCTATTGGGTTCATCCCATACACTATCTCAAATGGGCTTCTCCCTGTGGTTCTGTTCTTACTGTCATTGTATGCATACTCTATTGTGGGAATAACTACATCCCATGTCTAACCATACTCCTTAGTTAGGAACCTCAATAGGTTACCCAATACTCTATTGACCACCTTAGTTTGGTCATCTCTCCAGGGATGGTAGGCTGAACCAAAAGATAGATTAGTACCCAATCTAGTCCACAAAGTTCTCCAGAAATGGCTCATAAACTTCACATCCCTATCTGATACAATATTTAGGGGTAAGCCATAAATTCTCACAATCTCTTTAAAAAACAAGTATTCTATATGGCTAGCATCATGGGTAGTCTTTCAGGGAATGAAATGTCCCATTTTGTGAAATCTGTCAACCACTATATAAATGATGTCATATCCTTTCTTTTTTTTGAGTAGACCTACTATGAAGTCCATGCTCACACACTCCATAGCCTATTAGGGACTGGTAAAGGTGTTAGAGTAATTAGTTAGTTTCCTTACTGTTTTTCGCTTAAGCTATCTCTTAGGTGCATATAATTAATACTTTATATTAATTATATTGCGCAACCTAGCTTTTCTGTTATTAGGGTTTGTTCACCTTTATAGGCTAAACTTTGTAATGTTTTTTCATAACTTAGAGAACAATATTGGGACTTTTCTTTTGAGCATCTCTGAGTTCTGCTTTTTCAATTTTTGTGCTTCTACTTTGTATCAGGTTATTTGTATGCAGGTGTATTCAGGTTCTATGGATTTGCATGTTTCTCAAATCTTACATGGTATCAGAGCCACCCTGTCACTGCCTGATCAAAGTTTTTTGAAGCCATGATTCGAAGATGATAGCCACAGCTTCTCTAGGGTTTTTTCTGTCACTTTGAAGGAGGTGCCATTTTCTGGAGTCATTTGAGCAAAAACAGACTCTGCCATTGCGTTCAGAAGCCCCAGGAGAGTCAAAAAACATATAAAGTTTGACTATTTTGGCCTCTGTGACCACAGGGAAATTTTTTTGGCCTACCAGGGCCGTACGGACACGCAAAACGAGAATTTTTTTTTAAAAAATAAAAAAAAATCATTTTTTAATGATTTTTTGCGTTTAAAAAAATGCCTGCAGTTTAAAAATATTCGCGCCACCCGCGCGCCACCATAGGGCCTCCGCCGCCGACTGCTGCACCGGCGCCCAGCCGCCGCCCAACCTCGGCTCGACCTCCACCAGCCGGCGCCCAGTCACCGCCCGGCCTCCGCTCGGGTACCACCAGCGCCCCGCCTCCGCTCGACCTCCGCTCGGCCACCGCCCGGCCGCCGCCCGGCCTCCGCTTGGTCTCTGCCCAACACCGGCAGTGACATCAGCTGACATCACCAGGACGTTAGCCGACGGCCAAATGGCTGTCAATTTTAAGGCAGGCCCTGTGTTTTTCCAGGAAGCATGTTCTTTGAGGGTCTTGTTGGTTTTTTTCTCGTAACTTGAGCAAACGGACTCAAAAATGCAAGTATCTTATATCGTCGGAAAGGTCTTTCTGAGACGGACGCAATGATGCTAGTTTGATTTCCTGATTCAGCCATTTGAGTTCCTATTTTTAGTGTTGAAGTAGAGGCTTTATTTTCCCTTCTACTTTGCATCCGGTGTTCAGGTTTTTCTCTAGTTTTCTTTGTGCTTTCAGTTATTGGTTCTTTATTGTATGAGGGTTAGAATCATACATTATGGGGGGGTGTTATTGCTTTCTGTTGTTTACTTTTAGAAATTGACCCTTCTACTTCCGTCTTATTCTTCTCTCAATGTCGGACCCCTTTGTGGCCCGACTGACACCACATAACTATCACACATGGAAGCCAAACATGACCAGACTCCTCATGTCATGAGGTTTATGGTCCTGCATGGATGTAGCTTAGCCAGTTCTTCAGAGGCCTTATGAGGTGCTTATGCACAGAAACAGGATGGATGAGGCAATGGGCCTCATTGCCATGAACATTTCAGATGGGTTGTTGTTCCACCTAGATGGTCTAACTACACCTAGGGATATGTGGGACAAGTTCTCCACCTTGTTTGGCATGATGGATCGGTTCAGGATTCTCTAGATAGATGCAGAGTTCACCTCCTTGGCACTTGACTCATTCACCAACATTGAGGACTTCCTAATGAAATTCACGTTTCTTTGATCTATTCTACAGGTTGTTGGAAAGACAAAGTCAGATGATGAGTGTATCTTCCTGATACTCTCCAAGCTTCATGGTCATTATCAGATTTTCACTTCTACCTTCTACTCCACTATGGATGTACTGGGTGCATGGCGTGTTATGCCCTCTTTTGAGACCTTCTGTGACAGGTTAACTCATGAGCAGTCCAAGCTCAGTCAGATGGATTCTCTTACAGGTTCACAGTCACAGGCATTGCTTGCCAAGTCATCTCAGGATACACAGAAGCTGAAGACAAAGTAGATATATGATTCACCTTCTTAGCACCCTTTTGGCCCACCATCTTCTTCTAAGAAGGTGAAACAGAAGTCTCAGAACCCCACTTGTTCGTATTGTCAGAAGGGGCCCCATGATGATTCCTAGTGTTTTCAGAAGATATTCGATGGCTATGAGAAATAGATTGTAGATTTTCAAGCTCTCCTTCAGAAGAGCACTATTTCCTCTCCATCCCCTTCCACCTCATAGGGGTCCGCTTTTCAGTCTTCTGCCTCTTCTTTGACATCTAGACAGGATTTTGGAAAGGGTCATGCATTACGGGCATCTGTTGCATCCCCTTCACAGGTCCCTTGGATACTGGATTCAGATGCTTCTCACCATATGGCATCTTCTCAGGATTTGTTCTCTTCTTTTGAGGCTTCTCCTATTCCATTTATTCTCATGGGGAATAACACTATACAGACAGTCTATGGGATAGGTTCGGTCAGCATTCAGGATGGCACATTTAATGATGTATTGTATGTTCCATCTCTCTCTGCAAACCTTCTCTTGATCTATTAGATTACATGTAGTGGGTCAGGGAAGATATTTGAGTTCATGGTCGATTCAGCCTTCATCAGGGATAGTGTGATAGGAGGCATTATTGCTACAGGGATAGTTGATCATTCCAGCCGTCTCTACACCTTCTCTCACTTTGGTCCACCATTTCCATTGTCGGAGCTCAGCTCTCCCCTTTCAAGAGAGCATCATGTGGTGCAGTCAGGTCACTTGAACCTTTGTGTTGTTCCTAAGACCAGTGTTGTGACTGCCACACCTCATCCTGAGGAGTACTTTTGTCTTCAGCAGGATTCTTCTTCAGCACTGCTTGACCCTTCAGCTCCATTCATCGAGCCACTAGGTGTATTTGTTGAGGACTCTACAAAGGACATTCATCTCCTCTTTGCTGACAATGTCCGCACACCTATCATACCTCTTACATTGGGGATTCCCTTTCAGGATCCTCGTGTCTACTCCTTTGAGCATCAGCTCGGCCTTCCAGTGACACCTCATCTTTCGAGGTCACCTCTTCAGTGCCCACTTCCTTTCACTCCTTTGCATTGGAGTCATGGTGGTTTTTTCATTGATCCAGGGGTTCCTTCATTATGGGGGGGCTTTGGAGCCTCGACCCTCTCTCACGGGGTGGTTGGTAGCATGCATTGTACTACTAGCTTTGAGAGAGTCTCTTGAAGTCATTCTTTTTGTCGTTGCTTGCTTTTATATCTCTTTTTGGAGAGGAGTTTTTCCCACTGGGTTTTCTCCTTTGTCTCTGGTTTACAGATATTTCCTTGTTGTTGGGTACCTAATCAGGCCTTGTTGCCGAGACCCTCTTTCCCTGCTTTCATAGCTGTGCTAGGTTAGCTTACCTCCTAAGCTTCGCTTAAGGGGGGGTGTTAGAGTAATTAGTTAGTTTACTTACTCATTTTTTCTTAAGCTATCTCTTAGGTGCATATAATTAATACTTTATATTAATTATATTGCGCAACCTATCTTTTTTGTTATTAGGGTTTGTTCACCTTTATAGGCTGAACTTTGTAATGTTTTTTCATAACTTAGAGAACAATATTGGGACTTTTCTTTTTAGCATCTCTGATTTTTTCTTTTTTAGTTTTTGTGCTTCTACTTTGTATCAGGTTATTTGCATGCAGGTGTATTCGGGTTCTGTGGATTTGCATGTTTCTCAAATCCTACAAAAGGTTTATATAAACCTGCATTACTTATTCCTCCTTTGGATTTCATGCATATGACACACTTCTCAACATACCTTGTAACATCTCTTACCAACTTTGGCCAATGGTAGAACCTTTGCACAAGCTCCAAGGTTTTTTTCATACCAAAGTGAACACTCAAACACCCATTGTGTTTCTCCTATATGATATTCTCTCTCATGGAACCTCTTGGCACACACAACTAATTGCCCTTAAATAAAAATCCATTCTACAAAGTAAAATCAGAAAACTTACTATGGAAAAATTTTCAAAATCAACACACACCTTGTATGCTTCACCAAAATCCTCATCTTCCTTGTAGAGATATCTAAAAATATCAATTCCAATGCTATTCAACTGAACCTCTTAGACTGTCAATAATCTCCTACTTAGTGCACATGCAACCTTGTTTAATTTCCATTTCTTATGCTTAATTTTAAATGTGAATACTTGCAAATATTCCATCCACTTCAGATGTCGATTACTTACTTTCTCTCGAGTATTGATATAACTAAGGGCTTGGTTGTCAGTAAACACATTAAATTCTTTGGGAAATCAATAATGCCTCCATTTTCTAAGGGACTGAACTAAATAATATAGTTCTAAGTCATAATAAGAGTATTTCTTATTAGATTCATTTATTTTCTCACTAAATAAGGCTACTGGCCTGCCTTCTTGACTCAACACACCCCCTATTTCCATCCCACTTGCATCACACTCAATAGTAAACAATTTCTCAAAACTAGGAAATTGTAGGATAGGTTGAGTGGCTACTTGTTTCTTCAACATCTCAAAGGCTTTCCTTGCTTCTAAGGTCCACCTAAACTTAGATTTGACCCTACCCTTAATGGTTTATAATATAGGTGCACAAATACCACTAAAGTTCTTGATAAATTTCCTATAAAATTGGGATAATCCATGGAAACTTCTTACCTCAGTGGCTATGGTAGGTGGTGGCCAATTTAGGATAGCTACAACTTTGTCTTGATCCATCTTCAAAGACCCTTTGGACACTAAAAATCCCAAGTATACTATTTCTTGCTTGAATAACTCACATTTTTCAAGATTGATAGCTTGCTTCACTTCATGTAATCTCTGCAACATTTCCTCTACATGTTTGATATGCTCCTCTTTTGTCTCGCTAAATATCAGTATATCATCAAGATATACAACTACAAAGTTCCCTGTGAATTCCTTAAGCACTTCATTCATGAGCCTCATGAATGTGCTTGGAGTATTTGTGAGGCCAAATGGCATCACAAGCCATTCATATAACCCATATGTGGTCTTGAATGTTATTTTCCATTCATCCCCTTCTTTCACCTTGATTTGGTGATAACCACTCTTGAAATCCAACTTGGTAAAGTACATTTCCCCTCCAAGGCAATCAATGAGATCCTCAATCCTAGGTATGGGGAACCTATACCTTATTGTAATTCTATTTATAGCCCTTGAATCTATGCAAAGTCTCCATTTTCCTACCTTCTTGGATGCCAGCAGAATCAGGACTGCACATGGGCTTATACTTTTCTTGATCAAGCCTTCACTAGTACATTTGAGGTCAAATTTTGACAAAAGTTTCCGACGGGTAACTTTTTCTTACAAATTTGGTATTTTTTTTTTGTAATAGGCCCCGATGATGCCAGTATTCTGATGGGTGTTTAATTGACCATCAAAATTCTGACAGATTTGGGGTATACATTAAAAAAATAGTGAAACAGCCTCATCATTTTTATTTCGATTGGAGAGTGGGAGAAAAGGAACGACAACTGAGCGTGGGAGAAGGTATGTGATTTCTTCATCTTTCGAGCCTCTGGCATCATATTTGAATGCATTTCATTTTATTGTTGAGGGATTTTCTCTCTGAAATGACCGCATTCTACTGTTGTCATGCCCTAGCCAGTGCTTTATCTCTATTATTTGATGTTATTGGTGCTTGTGCTCAAGGATATCGATTCACTGTATTCAAATGTTTGGATTCACATTTGTTGATATTACTGGCATATGTATTTGATGATGCCATTGTATATTTCTATCACTGAAATGACTGCAGTCTATTGGTTTCATGCCCTAGCCCATGCTTTAACTCCATTATTTGATGTTATTGGTGCTTGTGCTCAAGGATATCCATTTTTTTGAAACATTGACTGTGTTTATCAAATGGACAGCCTGTGAGCTTCTAGCTAGGCATAATTTGTATTGATATCTTAGGGCATCAAATGTATTGTATCATTGATAGTTGAGACTTTGTTAAAAGGAAATAGAACAAATAACAATTTTTATTTAGTTTCTCTATTTTGATCCCTAAGTGGCTTACAACCCTAGAGAAGTATATGTAGATTTACGGATCCAGTTGCAGGATACATAGCAGCTGATAATTCACAAGAAATCCATGCATCCAATTTGAATAGAAATTAATATAAAGAACTAGGGTCCTCCAATGGCCCAATCATCCAGACCTTGACTGTCCCCTCAACCAGTGACCCTTCAAAACTGGGTTATCATGCAATTAGTGAGTGATCCTTCATTCTCCTGGTCTGCCCTGCATCCAAACATATTGGAAATACACAATACAATGATAACAATTCTTTCACAATACCCCTTCCCCCAAGGAACACTATCAACCATCCCTTCCACATAGCATTTCACTTTTGTATGAGTGGATTGTGCAGGAACAGTTAACATTAAACAAGGAGCAAACTCCTCAACACATCTTGGAAACCAT